>PVKS010009338.1:0-64379 GCA_004027875.1 Aplodontia rufa
CCCTCTCATCAATTCCATCACCACAGGTATCCTCTGCCCTGTGCTTGAGGAAGCTGAAGTTGATTCTTTTATGATTATTGTTACTTTGTTGTTTGCAATTAAAGAACTTTAAATTATAAATCCCATCTCCTCTAACTAAATTATTAATGGTTTCCATGGAAGGAAATGGTTCTTGGGAAAACAACAACTTTGATAATATTATCTCAACTCTCTTCTTAGCCTCATTTATGGATGAAAGGGGAATTCTGTCTCCTTCAGATGTTCATTTTGTCAAAAAATACTTCTTGCAGACCATCTCTGCTCTTGGCACTATACAAAGAGCACCTTCAATGCCCTCTCACTTAGACCTAATGAAAAACCCTCTAGCACGAAACGTACATGTGGATAGGATTTTGTTCTCCTTGTTTACTACTATGTCCCTAGAAGACTTTCACACGTGATAGATGATCAGTAAATATTTGCTGACTGCACAAATAACCCTATGAAGCAAGCACAAGTTTACAAAGGGAGAAATGTATCCAGGGTCCCAGTACAGAAGGAGAGCTAGGCTTTGAAATGCACACTTTTCTGACTCCAGGGCCCAATCTGCTCGCCATCTTGCTATACAGCCACTAGTTTCTTGGGATACAAAGGAGAGGGAAGGGTTGCTGACCTCAGGGAGCTTGGCAAGCCTCCCAGGGCAATGTTTCCTAGTGTGAAGTGGAGATATGGCCCGCATGTGATTTTTGAAGGCTTGATACAGCCCCTGGCATGTATGGAAAATGCCATGGAGAGATAATATTGTAAAATTGGGGGTCTGTTTAATGTTTAGAAGATTGAAAGTCAAATCCCATCTTTGCCATTGCTAACTTGTAGACCAGCAAGGTTCTTAACTCTGAGACTCACTTCCACACCACAAAACATTTGCCTTTTAGTTCATTTAGGAAGGCAGAAAGGATAGGTGAAATTGGTGTGGACTGACTCTTGGAGTTGAAATATAAACATAAATTTAGATATATATGTGTAATTTATATTTTATAAAATAAGTTAAGTATAAACATAAATTAAGGTAATAATAAATATGCTTATATGATATAAATGGATATACTTATAAATACAAATTAAGGTATTATCATAATGACTTTTAATTCCAGCCCACTCCAGTATGCTGTTCAAATGAAAGGAGGAATGTTGCTAACTTCCCAGGGAACAAGGTGCTGCTAGGCGACTCCCCAAGCACCATTCCACAGATCATTCTTCCTCAGGGTCCATCTATTAAACAGGGAGGGAGGAATTGCTTAAAACGTTTTTCCCAAAGTGAAGCCACGATAAGGTTCTGAGCTCAGTGATGATGCAATACAGTCAGACACAGTGGCCCTGGGGACACATCAGATGTGGTCTTGGGAATTCCCCAGTTAGCTTTCGTCCTCCTAACATGTAAGCAGAGGTGCCTTCAGGGTTTCCTAGCAAAGGAAGAAGAAAAGTTATGTTCAAAGAAGAAAGTGTGTTCAAGAATTTGGGAGACTAAAGGAGGACCTTAAGAAAAACTCAGATATTTATAATAAAACACCAGGGAGAAAGTTTCACTACAGTCTAGTCAGTGGAAGGTATTTTAATAGCACATTTAAAGAAAATGGGTACCTAAATAGGGCCTTTAGTATTAGACAATTAAGAAGTCTCCAAGTAGAATGGTGGTTACCTGGGTGGGGTAGGATTGGAATCAAAGAAGTAGGGACACTTAGGTCAAGGGTATAAACTTTCAGTTAGGTAGAGGACTAGTTTTTGATGATTAGATTTTAGTTGCTCTTATACAAAAAAAGTAACTGTGTGAGGCGATGGATCCGTCAATTGACTTGACTGCAGAAACCATTTCACAATGTGTCTCAAAACTCCATGCTTTATGCCCTCAAGACATGCAGTAAGGGGCTGCAGCAGTGGCTCAGAGGTTATGGCGCTTGCTCAGCATGAGTGAACTCCCAAGTTCAAACCCCAGCACCATGTACACAACAAAGTTTCGGAGCAATGAAACCACGTGAAAAACTAAATAAAAATTGCTACTCTCTCTCTCTCTCTCTCTTCTCTCTTTCTCTCTCTCTCACTGTCCCTCTCTCTAAAAAAAAATGCAATAAAATAATTTTTAAAAAGGAGAAGTCGCTAATAACATCAGAGGTAGCACCATTAAGTTCAAGAGCATGGAGGCCGAGCAAGGATGTTGTTTCCCCATAATCCCTCCAATCCAAAAATATTGAGTGAGAATGCTACTGCTTCAGCCAGAATAAAAAAAAAGAATGAGCAGGGAGCAACAGAATGTCAAGGAAATGCAAAGAAAGAGTAAAAAGTGGACACAGGCAGTGATAAGAGCAAGAATACAAATAACGGTTAATGGAGGAGCTAGGTCCCAAGGGCTAATACTGCGCCCAATAAGAGTGTTGATGATATTCACCTACTGACCATTTTTACAGCACCCCTGTGGATGACCAGGCTCCCAGGGAAAACAAAGTCAGGTAAATCCAGTTGCATTCTTGGATATTTATCCTCATCCAATCAGCAGTATAGCTGTTACCATAATACCCTGATCAATAATTTGCTACCCAAACCAGAACACTATGACCTCCAAGTACAACATATTTCAAACTAAGGGCAGAGACACGTAACAGCTCTTTCCCAGTGTACTGTAGTGAAGAGGTCCTAAGCACTCTCATGTTTAGACAGCAATAAAACACTGTTTTATAAACGCAACCAGAAATGCAAAATGGGCACCACTTTATCTTAAACATCTTTTGTACATCATAAACATGCACAAAAACCTGTAGTATTCGAAACAAAGAATGCATAAGCTGAAATGGAATTACTGACTGATTTGAAGATTTTGATAGTTACCAGACCCAGGCCAGCAGCTACTAAACAGATCTTGTTACCCTGGTAATTTTCTCAGGCTGGTTTAGAAGATCACAAGTTCAATGTCATTCATTTGTTCATTCATTCACTAGCTACTTAGTGCCTGCTGTTTACATAATTTTGAATTAGAAACAGAGACACTGCTAGGAGAACACAGGAACCGAAAGAAATAAGAATCATCATCCTGGCTTATAAATTAGTTGAGGAATATCATTCAGTCTTACGGTATGAATTAATTGGACTGCTATTACATGAAAAAATTGTATATAAGAAAAAGGTGAAGATGGCACAATTTTACTTCTTAACCTAGAAGCAAAGAAGCAAAAATACTAAGTAAAAATTGCATATCCACTAAAGTGAAATGATTTGGTGCCCTCCAAGAGTTTACTTAGGGGAATGTGCATATTTCAATTGAATTTTAAAAGAGTTCTACTCCCTACTAAACTTAATCTTTCAGGAGACATTCTTACAGGTATATTCTACTGAATCTATTTTACAGACATGCCCAAGAGTCCAATAAAGAACTTTAAAGCCAAGTTTAGGATGCATTAGCAATACTTGGTAATTGTCTTCCTTACTAACCAAATGCCAACAATACTTTTAATCAGTCAATAAGTATCAATAGCATTCACAGTGGGAATGAAGAACTTTCAGCTCCTAGCCTCACCATTTTAATACATACTTTTTTTTTTAAGAGAGAGGGACAAGGAGAGAGAGGGAGAGAAAGAAGAAATTTTATTTAGTTTTTCATGTGGCTTTCACTACTCCGACACTTTGCTGTGTATATGGTACTGGGGTTCAAACTTGCATCCTCATGCATGCCAGGCAAGCACCCTAACTGCGGATCCACCACTCCAGCCCTTTGCAAATGAAAATGTCCACAGCTCTATGCCCAGTAGGGCATGAACTCTCATCTGATGACCAGTTTGCAGCAGGATGGATTCAGGCTGATTTCTCCACTAAATAACACTGTATCCATTCAGGCAAGATCAGGGGGCTGGGCCAGCTGTTTGGGGAGAGGTGCAATTAATCAGGAACACTTCCTGACTTCCAGAGGTTCCTGCCATTTTAAAATTCAGGCAGATTGAAAACAACAAAACAGAAACAATTCTAGGCATTTGGAAAATTTGAAAAACACTGGGAGGAGGGGATGAGAGGCTTAGAGTCCAGCAGTAGAGGTATTTGTGACGAGGCAGTACGAGGAGGGGCCACAAACTGAAGTTTTGCAGTTGGGCAACTTTAGCTCTTCTGGTTACTGTCCTATGGCTTGACCCTGGGCCAGTTACTTATCTCAGCCTCCCTTTCCAACCTGTAAACTGAGGGAACATTTCCAACCCATTGTGCTGAGGATAATAACATTAGTATTTAGGGCTGGAGCAGTGGCTCGGCAGTTATGGTGCTTGCCTGACATGTGCAAGTACACGGGTTCAAACCCCAGCACACATGTATGGAAGTATGTGTCAGAGCAACGATAGCCATGTGAAAAACTCAATAAAAATTTATTCTCTCTGTCTCTCTCTCTCTCTCTGTGTGTCCTCTCTCTCGGAAAAAAAAAAAAAGATTAGTATTTAACTTATTAAATTATACTTTATAGAGCTATGGGCTGGAGCAGTGGCTCAGCGATTACAGCACTTGCCCAGCTCTCACAAATACAGGGGTTCAAACCCCAGCACCCACGTACACAACTAAGTGTCAGAGCAATGAGGGCCATGCGAAAAACTCAATAAAAATTGATTCTCTCACTGTCCTTCTCTCAAAAAAATAAAAATTAAAAAACCTTTATAGAGCTAAAGTTTATTTTTTTCCCTTACACTAAAACATTGTTTTAAACTGTTTAAACTGAGGGGCTGGAGAGGTGGCTCAGTGGTAAAGCACTTGCCTGGCATGTGCAAGGACCTAGGTTCAATCCCCAGCACCATATACACAAATAAATAAAGCATAAACAAAAAACAGATAAAAAATTAACTCTCTCTTTCTCTAAGAAATAAAATTTGGGGGCTGGAGCTGTGGCTCAGCAGTTTAGGTTCTTGCCTGGGATGCATGAGGATGCGGGTTTGAACCCTAGTGCCATGCACACAGCCAAGTGTTTCATTCTCCCTCTCTCTTTTTACCTGTCCCTCTGTGTTTAAAAACAATTTTTTTCATTAAACAAATGAACATTAACCTCAGTGCCTTGCACATGGAAATCCTAACCATTGCTACTATTACTATTGGCAAGAAGATTTGCATAAATGATTGGCTTTGAAGATGAAGCAAAATCAAATCACCTTTAATATGTGGGAAAAAGGGGACCCCTGACGTCTCTCTTTCAATCTATCTGCCAAATAAATGTTTTCTTTAAGACAGCCTTCAATGACCACTGCAGAACTCGGCTACCATGACATTTTGTTCCAACAACAGCCAGCCTACATGCCTGGCAATCCACACATGTTACATTCTGGGTCCTTCCTCTTTGCTCCTTCCCTGAACCATCCATACCATCTCCTGGTCCTGTCCAGTTCTCCAAATCACCCAGCTTGAAACCAAGGCCATTTTTATGTCCTTTTCCCTCACCACCTCACTGAAACTTTCACTTTCTATAATAAAGATCTTTATTGATCTTTGCTTCACAATGTCTCCCACATCCATCCCTTCCTTTCATGGTCCCCATTCTCTCCTAATTCAAGCCCTATTTCTTCAAGCTTGAAAACCACAATGGCTTCCTGACTGGACCTCTGCCTGTAAGCTCTGTGCAAGATAGCTCTTCTTCCTCATTGTCTACGGAGAAGTCCTAGGTCCTAGCAATCCTTACAATGTCTTCACCCTGCCTGTCCTGACTTAACATTGTTATTTCTTATGCAAGTCACTTAATAGCCATGGGCCTCATTTTCCCTATTGTGAAAAATGCTAAACTAAATCTCATGTTAGCTTTGTATGATTCTGAGATTGTGTTCACTTGCACCTGCTCTCTTTCTGCCCAATTAGTCCTGTTTCCTAAATTTACTTAGGCTCTGGCCACCATCATGGCTCCTTCATACCATTGGTAATATCCTACCAGTTTCTACCTCTAACATATGACATAAATCCTTGCACACAGATAAGTTGTGCTAAAATAATATTGAGATGAAAACAGAAGTTTCCTCCATCCAGAAGGTCTATTCAGAGGCAAGCTCCACCAGGCCCCCTTCCCTTCTCACTCACAGTTTTATTAGTGTCTTCCCAACCCTAAACCCTGAGTTATTTGCTAACCCCTCACCAGCAGCCACACCTCCTTATTGCGACAATTAGTTTCTAATAGATATTGGAGGCAGGGCTAGTTCCTTAACTCATATCCATATGGTGACTAGGACAGGGCTTTGTCAACTGACTCAGTCCTTTATCAAGCGCCAATCACCCATTAATTGATTGTCACTTGAGTGAGCCTAAGTAGTTCAAATACATCTTTTGTATGTACCGGTAGTTTCTGATAAAGGTCTAGGTACATAGCAGAAGGTGCAAAAGTCATGGCTGGCTTCATAATCAGGTCTGGTATGTATGCGATATGATCCCCTCGGGAGTCATGGGCGACAACACTGACAGGGGGTGGGGGTCTGGGATCACGTAGCACAAGTTAGTGAAGTTCAAAAATATGGTAGGGATTGTAAACATTCACCAAAGAACAAGAAGGGAGCATTCAGCAACAGACTCCATGTAGAACAAAGGACAGAGACCCAAGGCTTGGGGTTTGGGGGAAAAACAGCAACCTGGCTCTGATCTCTGGGAACACACAAACAAGAAGTTAGGCAACCTGGTGTGCCCTGTACTGCAGCGTCAGCCTTGTGCTAAAGATTAACAGCCACACTTAAAGGGGACTAAAGATCAAGTACAAGCCTCCAAGGCACCAAGCACCTTGCTGGCAGGAGCTGCAATTGCAGGTCTGTGAGGGCCAGGACCAAGCCAGCTCTCTGCAGAAATAGGCACCACTGGATCTTTGAACAGTCAAAAGCTGCATCTCAATCAAGCAAATGTATCCCAGAGATGATTTTGTGTATGGCCAGTATTTCTGAGGCTTCCAGATAGAAAATGCCAATTTCATATGACTGAGAAGCATGAGAACCAGGAAATTTGAGTTCTGGTTAAATACTAACTTCTAAATTCCTAATCTGTGGGAAGCTAGAAAGCATGCATAACCAAGGTTAGTGACTGGCACTTTTGCAGGGTCCCAACAAATGGTTTATGAGAAAGCTGTAAATTCAGGTGGATTCAGGTTCTGGAAGAGAGAAGACCTTGGCGTGGTGCCTGGGACACAGAAGGATCACTCACTGCACATGTCCTAAACTTCCTTGACTGCCGTCCTACGGACACAGGCATCTCGCTTCAGCTATGAAATAATTTGTCTGCTTGAGGACTGGGGCCCTGTGTTGACATGTTTCTACCTCCCGCTGCACCTGGCCTAATGCCTTGCAAATCACATGAGCTCCAGAAATATCTGGTGATTGATTGTCTCACAGGTAGCATCTATGGATGAATTCACCCTACGCTAAAGTGGAAATTGCGATCTTCTGAATTTGGGTAGACCGGTCAACCTGGGAATGATCTTAAACTTACCAATTAGCAAAACCCTGTCTGATGAAATGAATAGAAACTAATAAACTGTGAAGTGTTGTAATTCACACAGGTGGTTATGTGGTTTAAAATGAGACAACCCACACCTATATTCCTCCCACCGCGCTTTCACACACACACACACACACACACACACACACACACACATGCACGATAGAAGTGTTGAACACTAAAGAGCCGATCAAGTTGTTTGTTTACACTATATGGAGACAGACAGACAAGAATTGACAGAGCAATCGTCTCACAAAGACTCGTTAATATGGAAGAAAGAAAGACACCAGGAAGAGCCAGCCCAGTGTTTCAAAACTGCATTCTCTTTGCTTTCTGCTTTTAAATTACACACTGCAAAGTCACCGAGGAGAATGCCTTAAGAAAACTTTCATTTGCTATGGTACAGCTTGCCGGCCTTTCTTGCCTAAAAAATAAATAAATAAATAAACCCCTAGAAACGTTTCTCTCTTCTCACAGACATTAATAATGATAGCTTGAGCGGTAAAGACTTGGTTTTACTGAAGGTAATGGAGTAATGTTTATTTCCATTAGACTAGGCCTATAAAATCCTCTTTTTATAACCATGAGCGTACAATTTCCAAACAGCAAAGGTTGACATTTTGGTCTCTGACAGGCAACACTTAATATTGGGATGTTTAAAAAATCTATATGAAAAAAGCTCTTAATACAAGATAGGCCGAATATTTTCCCCGCAAATGGTTTGTTTTAGCTATCTCTCTTCCTCCCGGATGGACGAGGGAAATCAGACAGCTTATTGGCTTAGTTTGTTAGGCCAGGTTAAAGGGATGCAATGCTGGAAGACTCTTAGAGGAGCTTACCCCTGGGCTAAAAATAGCAGACACTAGAGAATTATCTTAAATACGACCAAACTGGCTCTGTACTGTGAATGCAGATAACTGTAATATGTTTCCATTTTGGGGCACTTTGGAGCTTTTTTTAAAAAAATTTTTTTTTTAGTTTGGCTTGCTGTAGCTGACTATTTAATTCATTTCTGATTCTATTTGTCATATTTGCTCTCAGAAATATTGCCCAGGGGTGTTTGACTGAGGAATCCTTCTTATTTAGCTGTGCCGCTTTTGTTAAAATCTAATGAGTTGTTTGACTGCCAAGCACAGCAATGATGTGGCCTGTAAGAAGGCAAATTTATAAAAACACGTGATCAAGAACCTACTGTGTGCAACTGTCCTGTTGTCTTCCTCCTAAGAGGTGGGAAATGCAATTTACTACATTTCACAAATAAACACAAATGAGTGTAATATCTGATTTATTCAAGCCTCCTAAGTAAATAGTCTAACGATTATCACTTTTCCTCGTTTTCCTCCTCTGCTGGGGTCTGGGTGGTGCTTCCTTTCTGTCTTTGCTGCTGATCTCTTTGCCTCCTAACTCTTGGTTTAGGGCTGTCTCCACACAGCAGCCTCTGAGGGGAAACCCTGCCTCGTAGGTACCATCTGCATGGTACTACGCAATTTAGGTACTATACCCACCTACACCAGTGTCTCACAGGTAGCTGTTTCTCTTTAAATAGGTGATAAACCAGCCCATTTAAGAACATGTGAAATAAGCCAACCTCGGAGACTCACATGTTGAATATTTTCTTTCATATGTGGAAACTAGAGTAAACTAAGAATAGGGTGAAAGATAGTCAAGTTTATATAATGAATTCACCAAAGTTGGAATAATGTGTGACGTAGGGGATGTCTACTACAAAGAGGGGTAGAGGGGATGAGGGAAGAAGGAAGGGGAGAGGATGGAGAGGGACAAAGAAGGCTTTAAATAGCGTATGGTGTATTTTACTCCCCTGAGAAGCTAAATAATACTCATACAAGCATTTAAATTTATAAAATTCAAAAATATTATTACATATGCATCTATCCATTAATATCTGTAATCAGGGAGAATGCAGTGGAGGTACCAGACCAGAGAGTAGGTGGGGTAGGGGGAGAATTCTGGGTAAGAATTGGGTTCATGCTCCATTGTCATTATGTGACAATGTATGAATGTATAACAATGAATCCCTTCACTGTGTAAGACCATGTTGCACCAATAAAAAAATTTGTGAAATCAGTTTTTGTACTAGAGCAATCTCAGAGCATACTGAACACACAGGTCATCCTCAAGTCCTGCCCTGGCTATACTACTCCCTTATAAAAAGCTCACCAAAGCCCTTGTTAAAGTAACCAAGTTGACCACAAATTCAATGCACAAAAGGAATCAGAAAAAGCTGAAAAATTAAGGTGAAGGGAATTTTTTCTTTGCTATTCTTTGCACCCTAGCCCCTGAGATCTTGGCGTATAAAGCATTCACAACTTGCAGAAAGCCCACACACCATGATGATTAGCCATCCTTCCCCACCCCGGGATTTCTCACTAGCCCCTGTACTTAATTATTCCGAGAAATCAGGTAAGGGCTCTACAATTATGGGACAGTAAGTGTGTATAATCATGCAATCACTTGTCCGTAATACACAAGTTCTTTTCATTGCAATTATTGAAGGAAAATTACAACAATGTGTTATGGTTTGAATGTGAGGTATGCCCCACATGTGACAGTTTGGGAAGGCTGAGATGAAATGTTTGGGTTATAAAAGCCTTAACCCAACCAGTGAGTTAGGGGATTAAGTGGCAACCTTAGGCAGGTAGGGTGTGGCTGGAGGAGTTAGGTCACTGGGGGTGTGCCTTTGGGGTGTGTATTCTGTATCTGGCGCAGAGTCTCTGTCTCTGCTCTGCTTCCTGATGTGACGTCTTGAGCTCTCTGTTCTCTGGAGCCGTGTCTACCACCATGATGTTCAGCCTCACCTTGAGCCCTGAAGAATGGAGCCAGCCTTCTGAAACCGTGAGCCCCTAAATAAACATTTCCTCCTAAAATTGTTCTTGCCAGTTTCTTAACTCACGGCAGTGAAAAAGCTAACTAAATCACAAAATATTTGCAAAAGTTTGAAGTTTGAACCCATTGAGAGAGTCAAAACTGACCAGGAAATATGGGCAGTGTGGGGCACAGTACATTGTAAATCTGAATTTTCAGGACTTCCTAGATAACAGACGGTTCTTTGTACAGAGGCAGAAGTTACCTGGATGCTCTAGAATGCCTGAAAGGGACCTGTCCTTCAGCTCTTCTTTGAGTGTGCGAAACGTTCCCCTTCTGGCAGTGACAGTGCCTTCGTGGACACACATTGGCTTAACACAACCACTTCTCCCAACTGCCACCGGAACCACCGTGTGGCTTATCTGAAGAGCAAGGCAACCGGTGAGAGAAGGCAAGTTCACAGCCGCTCTGGCAGACGCACAGCATACTGCTGTCACTGTTGGCTCTGTTTATAAACCATCTCTTGGAGAACATGTTCTCAGATCTTTGACATGTCTTATTTTTAGCCTGATTGGTCAGAATCGCTGGGAAGGTCATTTTATTCTCTCCCACTTTGGGGATTCAGTAGAACACTGTAAGTCCATCCCTCAGCAAGCACATGCCCGGCATCGTGCTACGCACAACGGAGGTAAAGAGGTGCCACCTTTCCCCTCGCGTAGTTTATGACATGCTTTGAGGGATATGGTCAAGAAGGTACCAGCCAGCAGCAATCCAAAGACCTCAGCAAAAGGAAAAGATGCTCCCTGGTACACGTGACAACAGCTCACTCTGTGCCAAAGAGGGCCACGAATACCTTCCTAAATTTAGGGACTTAATAGTTTATCCTGTGCCTGGTAAAGGCTCCAGCTAAACAGAGACCAAAACAGCCCATCTTTAAAATAGCACATTGTTACAACGCCATTTATGGAAATGGTATCTATGGAAAATTTCCTCTGGATTCTTCCTCCTTATTTCCAATGGCACTCCAAGGAAGACTGATTTAATTTCTGATACACCTTGTATTCCTGCCTCTGCACTTAATTTGCATTCAAACTCTCCTTTCCATGGCTTGGCTCCATGGAGGACACAGAGATGGCAGGTAACCAGCCTTGCACACAGCCCAGAATCGGCTTTTATGCTACTGGACGAAAGGTCAGTGGAAAGGCCCACTGGCACAATTAATCCAGCCACTCAGGGACCATCTACTGGTTCAAGAATAGCTTGCAGGTGAGTGATGGACAGGGTCATGGCTGCCTGACGGCATCAGAGGCTATTATGACATCCATAAAGAGAAAGGGGAAAAATTGAACAAGGAGAAGAATTACTCCTGAAAGGGACATGAAGAGAGACATAAACGCCTTCACACGAAGGATAAGCATGAGACAATGCCAGGGGAGCTGGACAGCATACAGTGGACAAGGAGGACAGCACGCTTTGAATTGCCCAGGTCTGAATATTAATGAGGGGTCATGACCTAACCAATGCTCAGGGTCCATATAGAGAAACTCAAGCTGTCCATTTCCAGAGACAAGGGAGCAGAGCCAATCAGGAGAGTTTGGGTAAAGAAGACACAGCTAGAGAATTCTCTGACTTTCTAGATGGAAATTAGATTCAGGAAACTCAGTCTTGGTCGTTAACTTAAATCCTTTATCCAAAACCAAGTAGCACAGTTAAATGATTGCTTTGCAAGCCCTAAGGTTGGTGATTTATTTATAAGAGACTCCAAAAAATAAAAATGGGGGGGAGAAGAAGGATCACTCTTGGCACTGATATTTCAGTTTAATGAGCTCCAGGTGGGTGTGTAAAAGTATGCAGTGCATTGTTGGGGTGGTGGTTTATTTGGGGGGGCTGGGTAGGATAACGATGGAAAGCAAAAATTGAGGGACATATAGGCAATGTCATTGGAAGGTAATATGGAAAATTAACTATTTGACCCTAACTCTGGTAGGCTGTACTTCACTAATGTCCCTGTAGCCAAAGAGCATTATTCTTGACAAGTAAAAGAATCAGTGGTCTCCTTCCTAAAGGAAATCTCACCAGTTTTGTTTACGAAGAGAGGAGGTATTCTAACAGATTCTCAAATGAACACGATCATTCTATAATCTGCCATGTACTCCTGCATGGGAAAGACTTATAGGATAGTAGCAAGATGATAAAAATATTTTAGATCTAAAACCACGTGCACAGGTGTGTGGATCTGTTGTACTTCCCTTACACCATTAAGCACTAGCCCACACAGGCGCTTGAGCAGATCAAAGAAGTGGACTTGCCCAAGCACTAGATTTTTTATCAAAGCATTTTAATAGAAAGATTTCAAAATCATTTCCATATTTCTCCCATGTTAAAAATTATGGGAATTGATTTTTGTAGCATTGTATGACATAGCAAAACGACTGCAGGGAGCTGTTGAGAATCACAGGGCTATTTGTCCTTAAACTACATGGTCCCAGATCGTCATATTTCGAGTATTTGTTAAGGTTTTGTAGTTTTTTAGTCTTGTATTTTGGTCAGTTCCCTCATCTCTCTGGGATCTCCTTTATTCTACTATCTTGGTAACTTTCTAAGTCATTTATTCCCATGTCAGAGGTGCTCAGGAAGCAGGTAACTGTGTTGTAACTGGTTTCATTTAAACACAAAAGGGAAGCAAGTGCTAAGTGAGGGTTGGAGCAGCTTATCTGGGGATAAAATGTGCTAAGTGTGAGGGAATTTTCTGAATCTAGTTTGGCTTCTAAAAGGCATCGGTACCAAACGGTCTGTTTCTCAGCTCCGTTTCAGACGATTAATAATACTAAGTTAATAATGGGCAGAGAAACGAGGTTTTCTAGTGCGAATTATAAAAATAGCCCCATGATTATATAAAACATGCATCCAATCTTTAGAACATACATCTTTCCTTTCAGCCAGAGAACACCTAGCAGGAAATAAAAACAAACATGCAACCGAAGAAAAAAAGTAGGATCTGCGCTTTGCTTTTCTATACCATGAAAGCACCAGGGAGGTCACACAGTCCCCTTAGAGGGTATCATCCCTTCTGCTGACTCAGAAAAGAAACACATTTGCCATTCAGAGACAAACTAAACAGGGCAGGGCACGGTGCTATGTGGATTCATGGACAGTTATCTGCTGAGACCAGGCGACATTTAGTTACCTCCAAATGCATCGAAACACAGAAATTTCTTTGGCTCTGTGTGGATAGAATGTCTCTGTCAAAATTTCCAGTTTGAACAAATATTGCAAAGACTAGATTTTTCCCAGAAGAAATTGACACAAATTCCTTTAGGACAGGGGCAGCAACCTCAGCAACATTGCTGGGATTGCGGGTGATAGGATTAAAGGAGCTAGACAGTGGCGTTGTGACCTAATGTAACTCTCAAATCTGCAGCACGCACAGCCTGGAATTGGGGACCAGCAGGGGAACCAAGCTACTTATTCTATGCAACATCATAGCATTCCAGTTCCCAGGCATTTGCCAGATCCTTCTCCGTGGGAACAGGAGCTGCCCATCAGGCAGCTCTACCTCAAAGAATAAAAATAAAAAAGTTGAGATATGTAGCTGAGAGGACGGCAGGGTGTCCCTGCTAAGCATGAGCTGGCAAGACACAAGAGGATCCTGACATGAGAATATTTCTGGACAGAATCTGATTGGCGAGGATCCTGGGACACCCAGGAGAACTATGTCTGGAACACAAAAGTACCAACTTCACATCTGAGCAGATGAGATGACACCCCGCACCCTGAGGCCAAGAACTCATGGAAAAACCAAGGGCATTCCTGTAACAGGGCACTTTTCCCCAAGCAAGCTCCACTCGAATGTAAAAATATCCTTCCCCGAAAGGACAAGGGAGAAGAGACTGCAGCTGGAGGAGTATGGGAATCTGAAATGCACCTAATCGAAGAGGGCTAGCTAGGGGTGTGGTACAGAGAGGGGACAGGGACCAGTACCATTCTTCTGCTCTGAAGACAAAGGATCCAAGAGGGAGAAAAGCTACATATACAGAGTGCCTCTTCCAGCCAGGAAGCGTGTTCATTTCCTCCCAGGTGGACTGCAATATTCTCAGAAAGGCCAACAGGCCCAACACGGCACAACAGCTCTCCTCCACGGAAGCCCCTCGCCCGCGGCCAGGGCGCTGCGTTCTTGCACACCGGCTAAGACTTTCCACTGACAGCCAGGCTTTCTTCCCTTGGGTTGGTGTTCTCCAGTTTTGCCTCAGCAATTCGAGGGGTAAACCTGTTTACTCATTAAACTTTTGTACCGTTGGCCATAGGACAGCATAAACCCCAAGTCTCCCGGTTTCCAAGACGGTGTAGCCTGGCACTGCTTTTGCTAGACTCCGTGTCTCGGCTCTAGGTTAGGAGTAGAGGGTCCTCCTAACCAGGGGAAATGCTTTTCAGCAGGATTCCACTTCAAGCTGAAGGTATTTCTGAAGATACCGAATGCACAGAAGACAGAATTTTCTGTTAGTGATGATCAGGGTTAACAGGCAGGAGGAAAAAGCCCTTCCTTGGTTTTATCGATCAGCAAGCCGCTCTTACTTGATTGTAAAGGTCTGTGTTCCTCACTAACCATGAGTTTCATGGGGCCAGGGCCTGTGTCCCCTCTTAACCATTATGTCCTCCGAAACTGGCAAGGGGCCAAGCATGCTAACTGTTGATGATGACTTTTTGATGAGTGGGTAAATACATCAGTGGGAGAGTGGAGGAACTTCTGACGTCCACAGGCACAAAGTAACGTGAAAATATGCAAAAGATGGAAACCAAGAGCTTTGGCCAGCCACTCATTTCTCATTTGAAAAAAAAAAAAAAACGTGGACACCCACACCCCAAGGGATAGGAGATGAAAAGAACAGGATTTGCAAAAATCCTCAGTAATATCTGCATAGTGCTTTAGAAGCTCCAGTGAACTCTCCTGAGGTCTTGAAGTGAGGGACTTAACCAGGTAAGTCAAAACTGCAGATGTAGGCTGCAATGCCTTCTTGTCTTCAGACCATTTGAAGAAAGATGGGGAGAGTTGAACACATCTAAGAATTTCTCAAAAGCAAGAAAAAGAAAAAAAAAAAGAAACAAATCGGTCTCTTCCCATGCCTCTGGTGCAGAAATACCAGGCACCGTGGAAGCGGGTCTCTGAGCTCTGAGCTGCTCCCTAGCTACTGGCAAGTCCATTCCAATCGTCTTTTCTCATTTCAGTAAGTTGAAAATTTGGCTCAATAATTTTTTTTCTGCCTCTTTCTAAATCTTCTGTCTCAGGACAGTTTGAACAAAGTCTCTGGCTGTCACTATTTCTAATGCCGTGGTAACGAATTAAGAGTTAACTGGGGTGCAAAAGCAAGGAGAAAGCTTGAGGGAATTTCATGACAATTAGCACCAATTTGCACTACAGGAATGAAAAAAATAAATAAATAAAAATTGTTCTAGAGGAGAAAATATGCCACTCACACATGCACAACCCAACGATATCCACCAAGCACTGGCTGAAAACGATACCACGGGATGACAGAAAAGACACAGCAAATTAACCAATTAGCATTCACCCAGGAAAAGCCAGCTATGGGGAAGGAGGGCGGAAAAGGAAGCCCATCAACAGGAATATCAACTTCACAATAGCCTCGACTGTTTATCTACCCAAAGCAAGTGCGACAGCCCCACTTTTTTTGTGACCCTCTCGACAATTCTGGGGGAAAAAAATGTTAGTTCAACATTATCGCAAGCCAGAATATGACTCTATTTATGTGACAAGTTGACAACATACAATTTCATGCTTGTTGAACTGATCAGTGTTATATATTCACTGTGAATATTATGAAGCCTCACCATTATAAATATGAAACAGTATACACTTATTCAAAATAACTCCAGCAGTGGCAATTAATAGCTCAGTTGTTTGTGTTCTTATGAAGTCCAAATGCCACCTTAAGAAGCTGCAACTCACAGAAACAGATGTGCAGTGTGACTGTGACCAAAATGGATTGGCGATGACCTATGTGAGAGAGGCTATTACATTCTGGTCTGCATGGCAGCTGACACTGGCTTGTATTTAGATATGTGAGTGTTGAGAACACTGTGTCCTTAAAGCTCTGTTTAAACATGGGCCAAGACAGTTGTCTACTGGACTAATTATTTTACCACCCTTGTATGGCAAAGATTCTTTTTATTTTTTTCCTTTAAAAAAAGGAGAAAAAAATTTGAGCATGCAAACGTGTGCATGTGCGCGCACACGCGCGCACACACACACACTTTTCCATTCTTTTCTGTAAAGTTAAAGCAAGGACTTTAACCCTTGGCCACGCCAGGTGAAAGCTGGCAAGATTTCTGGAATGCCAGCAGCACAACAGGATTGTACTACTTTCCCTCGATCAAGTGCCTGGGAGCTGGACAAGGCCATAAACCATCAAATCTGTGAATGGTCGCAGCAACTGTTTTTGGTCAGGAATTTTCATTCTCTTCCCTCCTCCCCTCCCTTTCTGTTTCTTAGCGAACTTCAACCAATTTGCAAGTGTTCACTTCCACAAGGACAAATTTGGAATAGTGAAGAACAACACAATTTATCCAAATGTGGAAGGAAATGAAGGAACCAGGCACCTTGCTAAAGCTAGATATCAAAAATTTGCATAAGTAGTTTCCCAACAACAGAGGTGCTATTTGGAACAAAATAAATTGCTTGTATTGTATGCAAGGGCACAAACCTTGACCAACTTTGTCATTGCTTTCCTGTTCATACATTTCCTGACTATACTCAGATATTCCTGCTTGGGAAGCTCAATTTAGCAGCCCTTGGGAGGTAGGGAATAGTTTACAGATTTAGAAGTCTTTGGCATCTTTGATATGTAAGAAAAACAGATTCATTCAAAATATTTGAAATATAAATTAACTTTTTTCTGTGCTTTTCTGGTACTTCTTTTGTTTATTGTCTGCTAGTTTTCTCAATACTAGGTAAAATGCCTAGCTCTTATTTTCAAATGCAGCAAAGGGTCTTTTGAACCACTTTAACTGCAGAACTGTGGAACGTTTCTCCATTGCAACAAACTTTGCTATCCAAAATCTGCATCTCTTTTTACTTTTCCTGTTGGACTAAAGTGAAGGTGTTGGTTTGTCTAGTAAATCCAACCCATGAGATAACATAATCACATACATTCATTTCTCAGGGACCTTGGCGGCTCTTATCTCCGTGCTTTTATGATCTCTTATGAACAGCCAGGAAGAGCAATTTGCAGCCTGTTTGTAAAGTCATCTTAGTCTGAAGCCGGCCTCCTCCTCTTTTATCACACGGTGATATTCTGCATCTAAGTCCTGTTCACCACTGCAAAATCTCCTCTGAGCTCCATTTTAGAATAATGTAAGTATTCCCTGTGAGGATGGAACACACCAAACATGTAATGGAAGGCAATTATCATTTCAATGAACGATTTATTAATAGAAGCTGTTTTGTGTACTTTGCTTAGATTTATTGATATGCTGCCCACTGTACGGTGTAGCCTGGAGCCATTTAGCTGAGTTCCTCAGCGTTGCAGGCAAGCAGGGCTGCTGTTCACGCGGCGCTGGTACAGCTACGGGTTCGCTCAACTTTATTTCACTATTACATCACCTAGAACATTAAACACGATGCTCTAGTTCTATGTGTTAAATCACGATAGCTTCTTATTAAGTGTTGCAAGCTACCCATTTTTATTAACAGTTACTTTATTAAATCCTTAATAACACAGATAGAATAGTTAGTTAATTTGTGTGTTGAGCCATGGATGTTAATTTGTAAACATAATAACATACTGCAATCATTTGCATAATAGCATTTTAATCTTTTTAGTAAAAGCTGTAATTCCCTACAAAGTACACTGCAGTAGAAACTAAGTGACTATTGGTAATAATACAAAAGGCCTTAAAATTCTGATCCTATTATGCTGTTGGAACACACCCAAACGGCTTCCATAATCTCTGAAATGTTACTGTTCTCTGATTTAGGTGTCTGTGTCAGGAATAAAAATGAAGTATAACTGGTAGCCGTAGACTATTTCCTAAATGTAATTTAGTATTCACTAAGCACTAGCACTTTGCAAATAGCTCTGAGGCTTTCCTTCAAAGTTCAGAGCTCCAGCTCTGCATAGGCGTGAGGAACCCTTGGAACTGGCTCCTAACTCTGCTGAGCTCACAGGGGGCTCAGAGATCGTGCTGATGCGGCACAGGGAGGGCCTTGGCCACCAAGGAGCTGCCTGGTGAATCTCCTCCCTCCTCCCTTCCCTGCCAGCCTGATTCTGCCTCTTTAAACAGCTGCCTCTGAGCAGAAGTTTGGGAGAGAATAAAAAAGTGTGTGTGTGGTGGGGCAGGGGGGGGGAGTGCTTTAAAGAAGCTACTTGGGGAAAAATCAGTATAGGGGGCTCAGTTTTCAGAACCTATTAAACCAGTTACATGCTTGGCAAGAGGGAGGAGAAGTGGAGGAAAGGTAGTGAGTAAAAGTCAGGCCAAGTCGTTTTCCCCAAGATCTGGTAATTCATTAACCCAACTGGCTGCAAACCTTGAATGAATAACTCGTGGTAGTAATGGAGATGGGCAGGTCCACAAAATGTGACCATACAGCATCTAAAGCTGTGCAAATTCCTCTATCATGCTGGGAAAAGAAAAAGCATAAAGGTATCTCCTGTCATCTTTTCGAGACAACTTAATGGATAAGAAGTCACTTCACTTTGAAAAATTTCGTCTTTGCCAAGAGTAAGCATGTGGGTTTCACTATGGAACTCTCTCTGCCTTTCCCTCCCTCTCATCCTCGAGACTTAGAAGCCAGCATCTTTGTGGCCCACAGGAAAACGCAGTCTCTTGCTTTGCTTTCAAACTGTACTTCAGAGTGTATGGCCTTAAAAGTACCCTGAGAGGTTAAGGAAGAAGATGAAAATGGTCCTTACAAAATTGTTTCCCATCACAGGCAATTCATTTCATAAAACCCATCATAAAAGTTTTCATTGCTAAAAGAATAGGCACATAATTACAGGGACAAATTAACCTTGTTAAAAATGTGAAGTGTGGGATAGGGGAACAGAGGAGGAACAATTTGGCTCTCAGTTTAACAACGTGGTCTTTAACTTTATCTTTTTTTTAATCTGCTTTGTGAGTTCATCTCATTCGGAGCTGAGCCATCTGCTGGGCTGCAGTTCCATGCCATCACATATAGATAGAGGTACATGGGCAAACAAGGACAGCCTGTGGATGAGGTCACTGCCCGGCACACTCGGTCGCTGTACAAATAGACCGCTTACCCAACACAGCATCCTGAAAGAACCTCGATTCCTTTCACCTGGACTAGTATCTTTGGAGTAACTCTAAAAGGCAAAGAACCATTTTTTTTTTCTGATCCTACTCCAAGATTTCCTTCTTATGAATTTGAGTCTCCAGTTTTTTTGGCCTCAAAGAGATCCAGGCTGAGGAATTTTTATTTAAATTACCCACTTGAGAGTCTAGGAGGTTGGAAAAGCCTAAGAACAGCCCATAAAATGACTCACCTACTTCTTGGAGTGCCCAGAGCAGCCGACACAAAATCATGGGTCTCTACCCCCCAAACATAAAATATCGCTTTCCAAAATTATTGTGCCTGATTGAACCTATAGAGAGATTCTCGCCTTCAGGATTGCAGAGGCTAACCCAGTGAATGAACTTCACTATAAACAGCAGTCAGCCTCAGATCTTGTAACCATAACCAAGAGCCACACCAGGAAAGTTAGAGCTGGTGAACCTGTGTCCTGTGACTTGCTGTCCTGGGAGGGGATGACGTAGCCATGTTGATCAGAACTCCCGAGCCATATTTCTCCAGTGGTCAGCATAATGGTGGGGAGGAAATAGCGTGATAAAACAGATGTTCCCAAGATAAGCCAGATGTTATCAAGCCAAGAAGTCTGAAACAGTGTTTATCTGAGGTGTGTAAATGAACACACACACACACACACACGCGCGCTAGTTAGTGCCCCTGTAAAAGAAGCTGACAGTAGAAGTGGAAAATAAAGCAGCACACAGACTGGATTAGATTGTTGCTTCCTGATTTGTGAGTCTCCAAGATGAACATCTAACTGATTTATACCCAGAATTTGGAATTTTGTGGTAGACTACAAATGCAAAGATAAGTACAACATAAATTTTTAAAATACTCCATAAGTCTCCATGAGTTTCAACATTCTTCAACGTTCTTACGTTACAGCCAATTATCTCCCCACTTAAATGGTTATTATTTTCTTACTTGAAGTCTATGTTCTCCGTAAGTGTCATTACCAAGTGTGGCAAAAATCTGGTGGTAGGCCGTAAATTTAATTTAAATGACAAACATTTATTGATGGCAAATTGGAAATTCCAGAAATCTTTAAAAAGTGATTATTGTAAATTAATTCAGTCTCTCCACATAACAAAGGAGAATTTATTCTCTTGATGATTAAATTAAGGTAAGGTTGTTTCTACTCATGCTTTTTTTTTCTCTCTCTCTCTGTTTGCTTTGTTAAAATTCCAAGAGGTTTGCCATTCATAGAAAAGTCTGTCTGACCACAGGCACAGTCAGAAGCAGGAATTCATTACCATGGAAGGCTGAGAAATTTCCTCCAAAGAGACAAGTGAGAAAAAGCAGGCACCATGTAAATTTGTGGATTGGGTTAAATATGTTCTGCCCCTGAGGGGTGGAGAGAAGGAGAGCCCCTTGGCAAAGCCACTGTAGTCAGAGGAAGCACCAAGGCTCCTAAAGCAGGCGGGCACATCACCAGCAGTAGCTCCCAAGAAGTCGCGACTCTCTTGGGAATAGGTTTGAGTTAGCATTCTCTGCACTTCCCTCTGTAGCCTGCTCCCAGTTACCAGGAGGGATGGAATTTTCCTTCAGGGTGTTCGGAGCCTGTCCCTGGATGCCATCCCCTGTGCTATCACCTTGTCCCTTCCCTGCCCCTGAATCACACTGGGTTTGGCCTACAGCAGGGCCTGCTGTCTGCCTCCCCTGCTTCCGAGTTTCCTTTAGCAGTCTACCGACGGAGCCTGAGTCACATTCCTCTCTGGCTAAAGATCTTCAATGGTACACTGATTTCCACCACGTAAACTCTACGCACTTCCACCTGGGATCTCATGTCCCCCCTCACAATTCTGAACCTACCCTATAGCCAAACTTACTCCTGTGTCCCCATTAACACATATTTCACTTTGAGTAAACTAGGCCCCTCACCTCCACGCCACCTCTATGAAACCACCTCTCTCATTCTGGTATCAGCCTCGGTGAATTTATTCTTGATCTTTCCCTCCTCAACTAGCAATGCACGCACACGCGCGCGCACACACGCACACGCACATACACACACACATGCAAAAGTCCTGCAGTGATTTCAAGAATTAATATATGCAATACCTATAATCCTGTCTGTGTACACATACTGGCGCATGCACACATGAATATACATCTCACGTTGCTTTCCAATTGCTAATATATAAAAACATACATATACTTGCATTTTTCTATATACACAGTCTTGGGCTGCCCAGTAAATTGCTTTACATTCGTTCATTTTGCCTCCCAAACTGGATTTAAATTTCTTTAGAAAGTAGACGTTCTGCACTTTGTGGGCATTCACTTTCTGCTCTTTCCTAACTGAACAACAAGAAAAACTTCAGTGAATGAGTCAGGCAGAAGCTATTTTCATTTGTTTTTTATTTTTTGGTATTGGAGATTGAACCCAGGGGTGCTTAACTATTAAGCCACATCCCCAGCCCATTTGTTTTGTTTAGTTTTTTTGAGATAGGGTCTTGCTAAATTGCTGAGGCTGGCCTCAAAGTTGCAATCCTCCTGCCTCAGCCTCCCAAGCCACTGGGATTACAGGTGTACACCACCACACCCAGCCTATTTTTGCTTTCTTGATAGTTACATAATATGCACCCATTCTTGAAAATTTTGGAATATAATTGAAAGCCAAAAAAAAAAATTACATGTCATCTATATTCCCACCAAAATGATCAAGCATTCCTAAAAGCTTCCACCATTCATTTCCTGGATGCCATGTAGCTTATCTGCAGGTGACGAGCAACTACCACATACACTTCCTTCCTGCAAAATTTCCCCACCTTGGACCTTCTTGGGAATTCTAGTGACTACGGAGCATGATGTCGGCCGCAGCTGTGAGCCTTCTCCCCATTAGCAAAGGCAGGCCTTGGAGCACATCATGAGCAGAGAGACCCACTGACAAGTACATGCCCACTCACCAGTCTCCTGAGCAACCCCAAGGAGCTGCATTCTGAAATACCACATGAATGAATGGAAGATGCCACTCAGGTGTGTCAGGGAGGCATTCAAGCAGGTATCAAAATAAAGCTGGGACGAGGTACCCACAGTGACCCAGAGAGGCCCATGTGTTATTGAAAGGAACCCCATGCCACCCATCTTTACACACGACTGTGCCGTAAAAGCAGTTCTTTATTCTCCTGCTTCAAACAATGCACAAAGGCAGCAGGGGAAGGAAGTTGTGTTGCAATATTCTGAAACATAAATCTCGCCACCAGCCCGTCCAGGGACAGCATCCTGTTTCCTTTATGCATGGCTCTGATTCACGGGCGGCCGCACCTATAGGCCCTGTGCTGTTTCTCAAGGGGGCTTCTTCATTACACCTGGTGTCTTGCATTTACACACGCACACATGGGTTGTGCAAGCAGATTGTTTGTGTGTCCAGTTACTCAACCACCGTGCACAAATGCACGTTGGCACAGCTTCCCTCCCACTCAGAAGTCCCTCCTTCCCAAATGAGGGCATGCGACTTCATTCTTAAACCTCACTTTCTGCTTTGATTAGAATTCAGTGATCCCATGGCCAGTTTCCAGGGGTGTCATCGGTGTGCTACGTGAGTCAGGGAAAAGTGTTTAAATGTCTTTTTTTTTTTTCTGGGAACCAGAGGTACATAATGCTTATTAATGGCAGGCGGGCGCAGGCAGGGCTGGGGCCGTGTGGCTTGCTGGTAGGAGGCCTTCTCCAGGACTAGGAGGGCTCTGAGAGGTAGGAGAAGGTGTGCGCCGGGGAAAGTCCAAGGGAGAGGCTGGCCCTGGGAAGAAGTGGTGCTTTGGGAGACGCGAAGCTGCAGCCACTTAAAGGTTGATTTCTTGCATGCGGACCTTCCTTTGCCAAGGACGACCAATTTTAGAATTTCACTTAAGCTCAAAACACACTTTCTCTTCCCATCATAGAAGAGCTGCCTGCGCCTAGCACTGGAGGGCAAAGAGTAGGGGTGTCATCACACCATGCAAATGCTCATGCCACATGCCACACAGGACCTTACCCTTTGCCTGGACAGGGAACAGGCTGTGACATCAGAGAGGCTGCTGCAGGGGCTTATGTAAACAGCCACTCTTTATTTCTCTGTTATTAAAAGCATACCTGACATGTTAGTCCTGAGGCCCCCGCCCGCTCGATAACTTTCTGTGGCTTCTTATTCTTCTTACCCAGTGCCTCACTATGTTTTGTCTCAGTGATCCGACCCATCCATCTCTTGCACTTCATATGGGGGAATTTTAGTGACTTTCAAAACCAATCAAACAACAAAAAGCGTTCCTCAGCCTCAGCACAGCTGTCATTTGAGAACAGAGCCCTAGATTGTGGTGTGGTTCTCCGTGCATGGTGGTTTAGTTGGTGCCAGCTCTAACCCCTGCCCACTAAATGCCAGGAGGATCACCTTGCCCCATCCTGACAATCAGACACACCCCTGGATGCTGCCAAATGTCTTGGGGACAGGGGAAGCAAAACTTGGTTGAGAATCATTGACTTAAAATGACTTAATGTGAGATAAATTAGATGAACCTTGTGTTTGGAGGCATTAGAAATAATTCTATGAGTTGTTGGAAGTTATCTAGGGAAAGCAAGGAGAGTCCCTGTGTAGATTAAGCAGCCGCAGGTGGCGCATGTCCTGAAGGAATCAACGGTAAGGACCCCACGTAGCACCGCACCAGGAAATATGGGGACCTAAGGCCAGGAAGGAAGCTGTCCTTTCTGAAAGCAGCCCTGCAGGGAGGCACTGACCACCAGGCCTCCATTCCCCACCAGGTTAGCTATTCTCCAACACAATGCCTGGCCATCACCAGAATGGAGCAGCGATTGATTATTAGATAAGAGGTCTATAGAGATGGACATTTTTTAAAGGACTGTTTATTTAATGTGGCTTGACTTAGAATGGGCCTGTAACCTGACAAGTGTACTCTGTGAGGAATGTTCAATTTACCAGTTCTAACCGGCCAAGACCTCACATGAACTTTCTAAGACCCAGCTGAAAAGCCTGGGAAAAGTATAAAAACCACAAACCTTCAGTGCTTCCCCACCTTGCTGAAGCTCTGCTGCCCTAACTCCCCTCCCCAGCATTCCTCTAAGACCCACTTAGTGCTCCAGACATGTTGCAAAATCTTCATCATGGGCTCAGCACTGCCCGTGCCTTCAAGTCAAACAACACCGAAAGGAAAGAGTCTGTTCTATTTTTAAATATATTGAGCAAAGAAGCAGCTTGATACATCTTTGCAAAGGGTGGCTGTAACCCAAATTTACTGTTTCCTTACTTTTGTCAATGATATAGACTTGGAACTCAGATAAATTTAGAATTTAAATGCCAGGTCTTTACTAGTCAGCTGTGTGATTTTGGGAAAACTGCTTGACCACTCTGAGACTTCATGTCCGTGTGTGTATAGTGGGAACAATAGCAATAGTACCTAAACAACAGGTTGTCTTAGGAATGGGTAAGATGACATAGGGAAAGCAGGAGTGTTCCAAAATGTTAGACAATATTGTTATTTTGCTATTATGGTTGTCAATGTTACTATAACATCTCTCACTTATTTTTCAAAAACAAAATTAATTCAGCACCTTCCATGAGCTGGGAGGTGGAAAAAGTTGATTAATATTGTAATATTGACTTAGTGACTTTCTTAAAGACTCAGAATTTTAATCAAATAACATTGAAAACAACCAATAGATGTCTTCACTGGTGGACTGCAAAGGCTTCTTTGTATGATACCAACACATGGTAAGGGCTCAGAAATACTAGCTGATAATGACAGCATTGGTGGCTTGTATATTGAAAACTAGGTGGTTTGGCAAACTATTTGATTCACTTGTCAGAATGCTCACTAAAATGTCCCTATGAGAAGCGATTTCTTTTCAAGAAAATCACGCTGATCTTCCAAGAGAACACTTTTTTTTCCCTAAGCAACACTTTCATAGGGGAAGGTTGATATTCTTTATCGCAGCAGGCTCAGAATACGCATCTAAAGTTCGCAAGGTAATTCTCACTATCTAAAGGTAAATGAATATTGACCAATTTATAAATATATATTTTTTGAGTGTGGAAGTTTCCACCGTACAAAGAAACTAGTGTTACGTACCAAAAACATCATAGTGAAAATCAAAGATGCTTGCCTACTTGACCAGACAAATGAAGATAGATTTCTAAATCCTCAGAGAGCAACGCCTCTTTAGAATATTCATTTATATTAGGCACCTTTTACAACTAAGACTCTCTGTGGGAAATAGGAACAAACAGGTTGAGACTTTAATTCTTTGTCATCAATTCTTTCAGACATCTTGGATTTCAACACAATTTAACTTTGTTATCAGTTCTTATTCGCTTAATTATCAAAAAAATCCATTTGTTTTCCAAAATATTGGGTTTTTTTTCCATCAGAAAGGAAGTGTTGGTGACGAAAACTCTTTTGATGACAGTCCCGTAAGAAGCCACTCAGCTTTCAGGCCTATTCCCTGGTCAGACTGGCCCCACTCAAGGTCAAGGAGAAAGGAACGCTTGCAGAAGAGGTCCTTACCTCAAATATGTTTGCAGGCTCATTGCTGTACTGGTTGGATATGATTTCTGATTGGTCGCTGCACCATTTGAGTCCACCCAGAAAACTGTCTGTGTCCAAGTCATTCACGTCGAGTTCAGAAAGATCAAGCTCGGGAAGATCTGGGCAAAGAGGCTGGTCCTCACCAACCAGAGCAGCACACTGCAGGAGGCAGAGGAGAGGAAAAAAAATAAAAAAAGTTTTCATTAACTGCAGGAATGTACTAAACCACAATAGCATGTGATAGGAATTAAGCCTGGCTCATTCAACGACACCACCAAAGCTGGCCTCTGGAGTTTTCATCGCCAGGGAAAACACCCTAGATTCTTTTCCCTCTTGGCTCCAAAAGGATACTTTGCCTGGTTTGTTCCATGAAAAGTTCTACATCCAAATTCATGATGAGTGTTCCGCTTTATGAAGCCTTGTCTGAGTCTTCCAGTTAGAAATCAACAGGATTTGTACCTCTTGGAGAATCAGCCCTTACCACACCAAATTGTCTTATGGCTAACTATGTGCAAAATCGCACTGGACCCTTTAGAATAGAATCTCAGAGAGAAGGGTGCCAACTTGATTTCACCCGGGAATTGTCATCATCCTTACCGGACACTCAGTGAACAACCCCAGGTGAAAAAAGGAGGCAGAAACTACGGGAAGAAACTTTCTCCACTCATGTTCCTTTTAAACACTGTAATCCTTACACTTCATTCAGCAACTAATGATGCAAGGCTTTTGACTCATCTGTGGTCCTCTTGAATTGTTATTTAAATCATTTACTCTCACTTGACTTTTGATGAGTTTCTGGCCTTCAGCCTGAACAGGTCAAAGCAGATTCCTTGAGATGAAGAACGAAAATCATATCTTTTCTACATGGCCTTTATATCTCTTATGATGCATAACTTGCAAGGATGATATGATGATGATGATGATGATGGTGTGTGTGTGTGTGTGTGTGTGTGTGTGTGTGTGTGTGTGTGTTTGGGATCACCTGGCACCTGGAAAAGAAAAATTACAACAACAACAACACACCACCATTATAGTTGGTTCATTATTTAGGTATAGCTCAACTATGCTCCAGATGAATTCAAAATAGCTATTTGTGTTCAGACTGATCAAATTATTTCAATATATTGAAAGGTTAAACTATCCTGCACTGCAGCTGGGCATGGTGGCACACACCTGTAATCCCAGCAGTTTGGGAGACTGCCAACTTCAGTCACTCCGCAAGGCCCTGAGCAACTTATGAGACTCTGTTTCAAAATTAAATATAAAAAAGAGGCTAAGGATATAGCTCAGTGGTTGACCACCCCTGAGTTCAATCCCTAGTACCTAATAAATGAATAGTTAAAAAAAAATAGCCTCTACTGTGTCTGGACTGTTTGTCCCCAAGGCCATTTTGGGTTGCCATATTATTTTGCTTCCTTGCATGGAGCAGATATCTTTTAGCTGACCCATCCTGTTGCTTTCCAAGGAGAGTGGACCCCATTACCAATGAAGTGGTCTCCTAAACTTAAATTGGCTATCTAACTGCTGATTCCAGTCTGTGTACTGGGAAGAACCCTGCAGAGACTACTGCCAGGGACATTATCTACCTGGGAACCAAGCTGTCTGAATGAGCGTCTCACACTCAGAAGCAGGACCCTTCTGCCTCCACCTTGCTAGGTCAGGAGAGTGGCTGTCAGGGTGTTCACATCCATGCAGCGGTTGGGTACGAAGCTGAAGATATCCCTTGACATGGAGAGTTTGAATAAAATAAGTTTTATGCAGATGTTTTTCCTGGCCCCTGTCATCCCTGGCAGGCTGCATTCCATGGGTCATATGCAGCAGTGTGATGATAAGCACCACAGAGAGAAGTAGGGGCGGGTAATGTGCAGTTGGAAGAGGAGAAGTGGACGAGCCTGCAAGTCAGTTCTTCCCGAAGGCCACCAGCCCTCTGGCCAGCAGCAGGCACAGACAACACAAGGAAAGGGCTGTCCTCACTATCGACACTCCCTCCTTATCATTTTATTGGTCTTTTCTTTTTATTATCTGAGCCCAAAGTTACAGATCGGTAAACTTGACTAGGTTGAAAGAAAGTGAAAGCTGGGCAGAAGAGCAGGTTTTGTCCCGGGACAATGTTCTTGTTTTGTTATGGGTGTTGCACTCCCTGGGCACCATTCATGCCCACTCTGCTCCTAATCCAAGCACACACATCCAGCATTGACTCGAACACCATTCATTCATCCTTGCTGACAAGGGGAGAACTTTATCAACAGTGCCAAAAATCACCAGGATTTCACTGGGGGATAATCCTTTAAAATAATAAAGCATCAACAACAAAAATAGCATCAAAGAATAAAACTAAGCTAGAAAATGTGGGTTGTATACCTGTGCCTTAAGTTCCCATTGTGGAGCTCAGGAACCACGCGCTGGGAATGCTGAAGGGGTGTACGATGGACTGGACAACTTCTACCGGCCCTCTCCAAGCATGCCTTGTTCAAAACCACGTAACTTTCCAGAAATATGCAAGCACCTTTGAAAGTGCTTGATCAGTCCAGATCAATTTGTTTTATGCTACCATCTTGTATGTATCCCTCCTCCTCTCCTTCCCTCCCTCTCACTGTCTCTTTCTCTCTCTCTCTCTCTTTCTCATTTTTTTGCTTTTATGTTGTGGTTCCAAAAAGTATCTTTGCTCTTGCCAATGTTGACACCCTAATAAAATCAGTGCTTCTGAATGTGGCATTATTCTGCTAATCTAAAACACATTAGTAGTAGCAAGTGTTCCTGTTATTAATTTATATTTGGCCTTTGAGTGGTGGCAAGCTTCACAGTCCAAGCCCTGTAACTGCCCTCATCCGACATGCTGATATTTATGGCTTCCCCATACATCTGTAACAGGTGTGCTCCCCTGCCGTCACAGACTCATGCTAGCACCTCCTTGCAACGATGACAGCTATTTCACAACTGTAGCCTTAATTTTATAATAAGATTTAAGAGGATAATGCAGTCACTAAGCACAAAAGGCTAATTATTGTACGTTATTTCACCTCAACAGACTTTTCTCTTAGTTAAGGACAGACAATAAATTAGCTTAACTGTGTTGATGATAATGAATCATTATAATTAAGTATAATTCTCCATTAACCTTTTGGAGGTTTTGATGGTAAATTTTAAAGAGAGCGAGAAGAAAAAGTGGATTCGGCCACATTAATTATATTAATGAAAAAAGAATCTTAACTTCTTAAAAAAAATTAGTCAAGACAGAAGAGGAGGGAGGAGAGGGGGCCGTAAAGAATGACAGTCTTGGCGGACTGTATGTCATGCGGATTGTCTCTATCAATCTTAGTAACCTTATTGTACATCACCTTCATTAAACTGAGAAACACCGGGGACTCTGAACACCTCCAGTGATGTGGGCCTTTATTAAGCAGTGTGCTGTCCTGTCATTATGTGCAAAAGGGCATAATACGTTTTAGGATGACAGCAAACATTAATGATTCAAAAAATGAAAGCTGTCTACGCTACCTGCTGCTCTAATATTTGAGACTGGCGGAGGTGATTCCCAGAGTGGCTGTCGCGAAGGCAGGGCTTCTAGCAGCTGCTGCCTCTAGTGCAACAGTGACTGGCCAGTCACAGCTGACCTACGACTCAATCCAAGGCTGGACAATGAGCCCCAGACCTCTCCCCCTTAAGAAAAAAATTTAAAAGGCCACTGTTCTGAATAGCCTGGATGCTTATTTGAAAGCGACCGCAGGAATTCCAGTGATTAAAGTTAACCTTCCGTATTTCCATAGGATCTAGCTCCTCAATCAAGTAGCAGCATCAAGAATTATGCATGATGGAAAAACGAAACTACAGCAGCCGAGACCCATGGTGCCAGCCAGACAACCACCCACAAGGCACTCCTGGCTACTCGAACAATCAGGACTTTGAAGCCACTTAGATCCCTGACTCTTAATAGCTACAGGACATATGAATTATCCATATCTTTTCTGCCTTCCCAAGAAATCACAACAAGATAAGAAGGATTACAACCCACAAAATACGATCTGCCAAGGCAAGGAGGGCAGACGGAGCCAACATTTGGAAACCCAGCAAGGAGTTAAGAATCCAGGGCACGCCTTGCTACATAGGAAAAATGCATTCTCAGACAGCCTCTGCCAAATTATTTTCACTTCAGATGTGTATCGCTGCACCACATGCACATCTTATTTAATCAAATCACGTGTGGCACTCGATCCTCCCCCTTACCCTACGTGCCCCCAGCTACCCGGAGGAAGCACTCTCAGTCCCTTGCCAGGTTCATTGTTAGCAGCTCGGATCCTCCGTGCAATTCAATTCGGGTCCATCTCAACAGAGTCCACAGAAAGTTTTGCTTGTTTCCCAAGTTGCCCAAACTTTCCGGGAACATTCCATTGTGCTGAATGCAAACACGCCAAGGTCCTCTGTCCCCCAACTAGACTCCAGAGATTACGAGGAAACCGCTTGCGTTTTTTCCCCCTGTATGAATTGTAGCCAGCACAGACTGTGGAATTGATGTATTGCCGTCTATTTTTACACAAGCAGAGAGCAGCTCCACACACAGTCCTGCATAAACTCTATTCTCTCCCAGGCTTCAGGCAGCTCTCTGTGGTACGGGGAGATTTAACCATTGGCTTCCCTGCCACCGACGCAAATGAGGAATCTTGCATTATAAGGCTTTGTTTTTGTTATTTTTTTTTTTTAATTTGCAGACCAACTCTTTCAACCACCTATAGGAGTTTTAAAGGAAGCAGCATCATTTTTTGTTCAGTGGGAAAAGCAATCTAAAACAGTCCAGCAGGAATGTTTAGGATCTTCTAAGTTCTCTGTCTGATGAACAGAGAAGAAAAAAAAAAAATCTGGACTAGAGTCAAAATGGACTATATTTGAACACATCCATTTTCACATTTTTATCTTCATTTTCTTATAAATAGAAATGGCATTTTTCCAACCAGGCCACTAAACACCACTGGAAAGACTTCAGCTTCTGATTCATATCAATATCTTAGAGCATAAATATTGCATATGAGTAGAAACAGAGCCAACGGCACATGGAAAGAGTTTCTAACTGCAACAGATACTGATGACAGCAGCGGGGCTTTGATTTGCTCAAGGCATCTCAGAGCCACCTTAAAATAGCAAACTTATTGGAGTTAAGATAAGATTGAGATTCCCTTCCAAAAGCCGCCCCACGAGCCCAGGCTACTTTTCAGCCTCCTCTCCTCGCCCGAGCCCATCCCCCTTTACAGGAATAATTGCATCTGAGAGAAGCTTCGGTCCTGGCTGCAATGCCTCCGGAGCCCAGCCCCAGCTCACCTCGATGTCACTCCATACAGAGTCCTGGCTGCACATGTCCCACGCCATCCAGCTCCTGAATGACGCCAGTCAAGCTTTTTCAACTCCAATCCACAGTGACACTGAGCACACACTCATGCAGGCAACCAGCCCCTTACTGAGAGTGAACTGAAGGCACCTGTCTTACTACAGTCCCCAGTCACATGACAAAGCTATTAAAAAGTAGGCTGGGCTGTCACTCACCCAGCCTCCCTTCTCCTGTGCAGCTTTGCTACTCAAACTCCTGACGTCACTCAAAGGCAGCTCTCTGTCTCAGTGAAGTAACGCTTAAGAAAAAAAAAAAAGAAAGAAAGAAAGAAAAAGAACGAAAAGAAACACTTGGACTTTCGGAGGTTTCAAGCATCATGCTGTGATTAAAGCCAGCTTTGAATGCCACAGACTCTAAACGGAGCTCTGGCCATATAATAACTAAAATCCCCTACAATCTTTTTTTAATTTATTTTTCCTCCAAAATGAGCAAGTGGCAAAGCTTGCTGTTTCACGACAGAATAGCTATATTCTTAACTAAAATGTGTATTCTCAAAAGGCTGTAAGATCTCCAAGTGGACCCAAGCTCAGTTTGGGACGAATGCAAGAGCTTATCCCATGATGCATTTTTATGAGACATTTTTTAATTGGGGGAGTGTTTGAAAGCGGTGAATGAGGCTTTTTTTTTTTTTTTTTGCTTATTTAATCAACAAAACAGCCTGTATTTGTTAAGGTATAAACAAACTCCTCCACCCAGAAGTCTGCTGTCCCCATGTGGGCAGGGAATACCACCGGCTCCGGGAGTGCTCTGCTCCATATAAGGAGAGCGAGCCACAGAACCCCATCCCTTCAGGTCCCTTCTCATTATTTCTATTTCTTTCATGGGCTCCCAGAAAACAAATGTTGGTAAATACAGTCACTGCTGCTGTGCCCAGAACAGCTCCGGTGTGCAGCTGACTTCTTGCATACATGTAGCAGTTTCCCCCCTAACTGCCTTAGGGTGCCTTTTTGAATAAACATTGGATTCCAACCCTAGTGCCCTGTCTTGCGCAGTTTGCGTTTGAAATCAAGAATGTTCACGGAGTGAAGGGAAAATACTGACGCACCATTAGCAGAAGTATTCATTTCTCGAGCTTGGCTTTTTGTGATTTCTCAGCCTGTACCTTGAGACAATGAGGGCTAATGCAGGTGTTACTGTTTTATGATGACACTACATATTGAATACATAACAAACCCAAGGTACTAGAGACAGCGGAAACATGCTTCCCATAACATCACGCTGGGCGGGCTTAACCCTTGGAGTTCCAGTGAGAAGTGCGTGTGGATATAGCTTTGTGAGCACACCTTTCAGGAACTCCAAACCCAATGTACTTTTAAAAAATCAGCTTACTTCTTTGACTTGACAATAATTTGTTTGGAAAAAAAAAAAAGTCCCAGATAGCTAAAAACAATGGTTAAAGCCCTGTTAATTTAAATTCCTCTTCTACCAAGGTTAATTTAATGTGTTCTTTATTATCCATCTCCTAATAAATAAAAAGTAGTAAATTTTACGCAATATATTTTAAATGTTAACTTGCCCAAACAGTAAAGTGAAAGAAATACAAAACAAAATAAATAAAACAAGAGCCACCAAACTGCTGCTTCTTTTAGACCACTTCTATTATAAAAATTTTGTCTCCTCTGATATTTGCAACAAGTTGCTAGTAAATTTCTGAATAATGAGAAGAAACTGAGAAGTTTGTCATTACTGGACATAAAAAGATGGCCAACAGCTTTGACATTTTAAGTTAGCTGAATATATTTCACTGGTACATTTTCCCTCACACTTAGCAGAAAGTTTCTGTAGTTTTAATTTTCCAAGTCAAAAAAAGGAACAGGATAATACAACTTCGGGAATGCTTTCATGTAGGCAATTAGGGACATTACTCTTTGCTCCTCACAAAAAGAAAATAAAAACACTAATTTTCCTCCCAATTGTATTCTTACTTAATGTAAAACTTCAGTAAATTATTAAAATTCAGGACAAAGGTCATTGGTTCTACCCTCAACACAGTCAACTGTGGAATAATCTTGGTCATTTGGCTAAGAGGAGTCAATGTTTATTAATTATTATCAAGTGATCCCTGCATAGTGAGGGTGTCTGAGAATTTTCTACGTCTCCAGCCAGCTCTGGGCAGCCTCCCTACTGTTTTTAAAATCCCGTTCCCACCTTTGAGAGACGCTCTTTACACTAGACCATGTTGCATTAATGCTTTTGCTATTTTGACCTTTGCACATCGTGTAGCTGGGGATCCCTGTTCATTTTTTGCCACATAATTCCATGTCTTAAAATAGTCAAATCAACATCTCCGCTCATACTAGGGGTGGCTTCACAAATGCGGTATTTCCCCTTTACCGTTGCAAAGAGGCTGCTGGGAGTGAAACCATGTGAAGGACTTGCAGGGTACAGCATGCATTGCCCCTCCATCTCTGTTAGCATACAAATCACAGCTTAAATATTCAGGGGTTGAATTAGTGTAAGTCTCAAAATTACAACTATAATCGGGGGACATTATAAAGGTTTTATAATTTAGTCAATTAACTCTTCAGATTAAAAATTCTCTTCTGTCCAGTATTTTTTTTTCCTTTATTCAGGAGAACTTAAATTATTAGTTGCTCACCAAACTTGGTCTTTTCTGGCTCCCCAGGCATTTCTATATTTAATTCTCTCTCTGCCCTGACAGCTTCTCTTTCTCTCTCCCTGCAGCCTTCCTTTCACCCCTTCTACAACTCTGCCTCTCTGCTTTTCAGATGTTTGATTTCAGTCAACAACAATCTATCGGAACGGTACTGTGTGCCCAGTAATTATTGCAAGTGCTGCCAAGAAGGCGTATGACAGGGACACGAGGGAGTTGCAAGTTTAGGGGCATGAAAGACCTTACAAATGGAGGAGAATTTGCTATTGAAAAGCAATATCATTTCCTTCAAAATCTGGATTCTTCTTCTGCTCTTTAAAACACACCCCATTTAGGTACAAGGTCCTTTCATGGACCATTACGACTCAGATCCAAATCAAGCCCATTTACACCCAACAATGGGAAGAGGTATTTATTAACATCTGCTAGATGCCTATAATGTCCTATATCTACACAGAGCCTGGATTCCACCCCCAATGGAATCCTGCCCCTCAATAGTCCTGTTAATGTATTCCCAAGTCCCAACATTGGAAGGAGCAGGAGAATCTGTCTTTTGAGTTGATAGGAGGAGAGACAGACAGACAGGTGCAGAGACAAAGAATAATTCAGTTCAATAATTCATGTAAACAATTAAATTCTGCAACAGAAATATTTGACAAAATGTTTAACATTTGGGTTTCTTTCCCTACTCCTTCCCCAAATGATAAGCATTGCCCACCGTAACTTCGCATTTCTAAAACATAAATACAATCAAATTGGAACTCTCCAACTCATTCCATAGTCTACAGCAGAAACACTCAGTGCCAATACTATATCCAGGTGAACACAGGACAGAACTCAGAAGTAAAGACTACTAGCATAAACATCTCTTTGATTTATTCTTGTAGGATTACAATAGTAGGAACAAATTTAAGGTGGAACTTTTCAAGGGATAGAAAAAACATACAGCCAAGCTTGAGTGGCTGGACATTGAGCCTGGCACTTCAAATACCATGTCTCTGTCAAAGTAGTCTAAAACTCCCCAAGAAAGATCATCTGTGTATCCATTTTACAACACAGAAAAATAAGGCAGATAAGAATTTGGACAGCAGCTGGAAAAAGTAGTCAGATCCCTGAAAGCCCTTCTAGAAGAGGTAAAGTTCCAAACGTAATGACCCTCCCCAAATCTAAGGCACAGCAACGACCCCTGAGGTCACTTTCTATCTGAGGAAGTGTCTATGCAACTGGAAAAAAGTATCACTGGGAATGCTGCCTGCCTGGAACATTCTTCCAGAAAGGAGAAGGACCTGCCCGGAATTGCTAATATTTTTAAAGTTAATCATTGCTAATTGCCATTCAGTTGCTGGCTCTTAGTTCCTAGAGGGAAGCATTGGTCCTGATAATCCCACCTCCGTTTCTGAGCAAATATTTTAGGTTTCTGGTTTGAAGCTGAGATTGTGCAAGGCACAAAATTTGGATGCAGGGTAAGGAATATCAAAGACCCCTATTCTATAAATACTCTCAAATTCAATCTTATTTTACACAAACAGCCATAGTGATGTCAGTGTGAACAAAGAAGCTTTAAGGAGACAAGCCAAAGAAAGTTAGTAGACAACTTTAATACCTCCCAGCACTTGTTTTTCTTTTTTCTTTTTTTAATAAACAAGAGATAATAGACAACCACAGCAATACAGCTCTCATCTCCAATAAAACCTGTAGACCAACCCTATGGAACTGAGCTAGCCTCTATTTTAACTTAGACCTCAAATGAGTTTTTGGCATTTTTCAATTACAACAAAAACAATGTGAAAATTAATCCATGTTGTAGTCAGTTGGACTAATCTAAACATAGAGATAATAGAAGACAGTTAAGATCTGATTCGATCATGTTCAACTCAGCCATTTTTGTGAATCTACAGATATTTTCATTTACCTTAATCATTTCAGGTTAATTCACCAAAAATATAGAGGATTACTGATTATTTAAACAAGAAATGCTCAATAGGCTTATTTACCGTATTTTTAATGGAAAAGAAATAAGGCTTACCACATTTTATTAAATTTGTCATTTTTTAAAAATATAAGAAGCTACTGCACTTCAAAAACACAATATTCCATTTAAAGAAAGATATTTTGTCTCACTAATTGCAGTTAAAAAGGGCTGGAGAAAACTGAGGTTTGCAAATTGTTAAATGATAGTCAAACTGTTCCCCTGGCACTTATTTCTACAGCTTGGTCCTAATTAGATTAAGTTTTCTTGACTTGAGGGGAGAAAACTATATTTTGCAAACAGTCTCAAAAATGACAAATGAATGAGAAAGGTTCTGAGGACTTTTTTGTTTTGTGGTTTCTCTTCTTTTTCTTTATCACAACAGACAGAGCCTTGGAAGTTTCGGGGGTATTTTGCTTTTGTTTCTGTTATAGATTTTTTCAGCACTTTGATATTTGTTTTTATTCTAGAAAGCTACAGTATATATCCCTTGAGTTTAGGAGAGGTTGAAAGGAAACAAATTCTTATCTTAAGAAGCAATTAGCTTTTAGGTCTTAGCTAACTTTTGTGGTGACGTGTAGAATCTTACCTGATATTTATGTCAATTAGAAATATAACTTTAGAAGAAATATCCTAATGAAGAAGACCCCCTTCAATCTTCAGCCTTTACTTTTAATAGAACAATAAAGCAAACAAAAGTCAAATACCACTGCACTGGCAGAATTATAAATGAGTACAATTTTTCTAGAGGGCAAATAGCAATGTATACAAAAACTTTTTTAAAATGGACAGCCCCACAGAGACTCAGAAATTCTACTTCTGGAAATTCATCCTAAAAAAAATTAAGGGGAGTGCATAAAAAGGTTTTTGAAGATATTCAATGCTGCATCATTTACATTTATGTTGTGCAAAATGTGAATGTGCTATAACTGTCCAACAGTGGTAGGCACAGTAGCATTCTAAAGCAGTATATATACATATATAGTCAATGCTGTCATTAAAAACTTACAAAATACATTGAGTAGCATAATGGGAAGTGTTCAAAATATATATTAGGGTTTAATATTAAACTGGAAATAACTATGATCATAGAAAAGTATATATAGTCAGAAGGAAAGAAATAGGAGAACGTAAGATAAGCTATTCGAAGTAACTGGTGACATCACAAATCTTTGCTAATTTTCTTTGCATGTTCATGTGCCTTTCTGTAATTTTTGCATTTCCTGTGATAAATAAGTATACCTTGTATTTCAGAATAACTACTCATTTCTCAGAGGAATGAAGAGAATCAGCCTTAGGCCTGTACCTTCTTGACATATGGACAGGAAGCTAACAGGAACAACCCCTGATATCCCATATGCTTCTCAAATATTCATCATCTCTTTAAAATATAGCTGTTTCTATCATAGTAAGGCTAGCAGCCACTGCACTCAGGCTGGGAGGCTCAGGAGTAGCACAGAGGGAAGCCACTACCTGGAACTCATAGAAACCCTTTGAGCCCTGATTTCCTGGGAGAGAGAAGCTGTTGACTATGACTAGCCCACCTCAGAGCTGGACCCAAACAACCACCTCCCAGATGTCATTGCCATCCTCACTTTATCTCCCAACTTAAAATTTTTATCAGGTCAAGCTAAATGCTCCCTTCAAACATTAATTATTTTTGGTAGGGGTAAAATTTCATCCATTTATATAAAAACATCTACTTTTTCATCCCAGTTTTTCTTCCCTTCTAACATATTGTTTAAAAACATCTATCAAGAAAAATAACAGTAAGTATCTTAAAAAGCATATGATGGGAGCTGGAGTGGTGGCTCAGAGGTTACAGTGCTTGCCTGGCAAGTGTGAGGACGAAAGTTCAAACTCCAGCACCGTATACACAACAAAGCAACAAAAGCCACATGAAAAACTAAATAAAATTGATTCTCTTTCTTTCTCACTGTCCCTCTCTTTGTTTGAAAAAAAAAAAAAAAAAAAAAAAGCACATACTGGAACTCTGAAGATTTTTCAGAAAGAAGGTCTTGTCCCCTGGCTAGGAAGGCAGGCAGGATAGCCAAAGAAGACTTGGGGAGAACTGAAGAGAGGTGGCTTCCATTGGAGACACCAGAAGATTGTCTTAATGAAGAAAGCACAGTTCAAGTTTCAATCCAACAACTTGTAAATGAACTTCTAGAACAATCCTTGTCCCCAAATGGGGAACTACCTGTGTAAAGGCAGTCCTATTATAGTGCTGCTCCTGGACACAAAAACTCACAACGGTATTCGTGAAATCTCCTGGGCCTCTTCTGTATGTTGCCTTCGTATACTTGATTGCCCCGATCATTATTTTGGACATAAAAAACAACAATCTTTACGCAATTACATAATTCCTTATGTAAAGGGGGAATCATGAGGTCATTACACAAGTCTCAACTCTGTCTGAGACACAGAGTGACTTTGTGGCTCTTGATTCAGCCCAAAGTGGAAGGAAGGATGAGCAGGAGAAACATGGGTTCTTGCTCAACCATGGCCCTAGCCTGCTATCTGACTGTAGGCAATTCTCACAATGATTTTGAGCCTCAGTTTCCTTCTCTGTCAAAAGATATGGCCAGATTCAATTGCATCAACAATCCCTGCCAACTCTGGTATTTGGGGGCTTTTGTTTGTTTGTTTTTTAATCGATGAGTTGAGTTGTTGTGCAATCATAAATGCATATAAATCCCTGCTGGCTCTGAAGTGCCATGATGAGGCTGCATCATAGCCAACTCAGGAAGACTTCTCTGCACAAGGTGACTCCAAATGTGTCATTGAATGGACATTGGGAATTGGCGACAACATGCAAGAAACGTAACTGGTATTAAGCTTTGCTGGAGAAGCACAGCCTCATTACTTTTGTTACATTATGAATGGGGAGTGCATAAAAAGGTTTTTGAAGATATTCAATGCTGCATCATTTACATTTATGTTGTGCAAAATGTTTAACTACTGACCATTCTAGAAAAAAAAATAGGAGAACTTGCGAATATCATATTCTAAACCACACATGTTGGCTGGAAGGAGGCTGGTTTCTAGAGGCACTGGTGTTTTTACAAAGCCCAGGTAGTTACCCAGAGAAAGGCAGCTCTCTTCTTGTTTATCATTAATTCTTCTAAGTGGCACAAGTCATATGCAAGACCCTCTGTTTGCACAGTAAGTGCAAAAAACACAACTGATGTAGTTACTATTTTTTTACATCTGCATATGTGTGCAGTATGGTACAACAACATGTGCTTTGCTTTTGTGACAAAAAGAAACGGTGCTACTCAGAGAGACTTAGGAAACAAGGTGGATCCTAAATTTAGGATTTTGTAAATATGAGAGAGTTTTACAGCATCTAGGGAAATAATGTTTTAAGTCACCCTTTTTCCTCCCAATATCAGAGCACAGCCTCTTAAATAAAAAGCTCATTATATTCAATGAAATAAGATCTTACATCTTTTTAATTTAGGGGGGGGAATCACCTAAGATATTACTGTAGAGTGGAGAGGGAGAAACACAAGGTCACATGCCCAAAATATTTTATCATGGCACTCTTAGCAAATGCGTTAAATCAAGACCCCGTCCGTCACAGGATGGAGAATTTACATGTACCTGGGGGTTACAGAGTTTTCTGCTCAACTCTTTTCTGTCTGCATGCAACTCATTTTAACAAGAGGTAGAAGATTTGTGCTTTAGTACTATCCAATACCACCCAACTTGGACTTGTCCCTCTAAGCCAGAATGAACCGGAGTAGGCACGCTGAATTCCCTACCAGAGAATTTGGAGAAGGAGCCACAATGATAGAAGAGAAGTCAAAGTAGGACCAGGTAAATGATAAACCTCAGTAGGAACAATGCCTTGATAAACCACCAGCTACTCCTTCAACGCCACATTCTCACAAGCAACATTCGCTAGCACGATATATTTAATTTCACATTTTCCTGCCCCTGAAGAAAAGAAACAAAGAGAAGATTGCCCTAAGAAAGCTTGATTTCTGTGGCCGTAAGAAAATCTGCAACTGGAAATTGACAAGTTTCCCTTTTAAGCAAACCATAAGATGATTCTACAGAGTCCAGGCTGCCTTCTGCCCAAGCAGAGGATAACAGTGGATTATTTTCCTACAAAAATCCCTAACAACTCTAAGATGGAACATTCTACCATCCATCTTAGTAAATTTATTTCCCTGCACAGCACCTAAAAATAGGCCACACCTAACCTTTTGCACAGCCCTACAAAGCCACCAAGTGGGAACTCCAGCCCAGCGCTCTCCTGTGGGTATTTTGAGCATGCACGCTTTTTGTCTTCTCATCACATTACCCGATGTCACCTATTATGTAAGAACACAAGACAAAGAGGCTCACTGGTACCTGTCATGCTGGCAACCACTGAGGTACTGTGTCGCAGTCGTTATTTTGTTTGAGAGTGATCAATTAAAAACATGGTGAACATCTACCCCAACTTTTAAAAATAATAACAAATGCTAAATAAACAGAAAGTAGTATGATTGTTGGGGCTCTGATACTTCAAAAGTATAAGAGCGAATGAACTGCTACTACCACCAGAAAGTACGTAAAAGCTACAGACACAATGCAATGCTCATGAAGCCAGACTCACACCCAAAAAGTAGTGCACTTTTGGTTCCCTTTCTATGAAACACCTAAAAGACATGTCTACTCTAAGTGGCTGGAAGCCAGGAGAGAGGATCTCCTTGCTAGGGGCAGGGAGACAGAAACAGAGGCCTAGGGGAGCTAGTTGTTGACTCCTTCTTGCTGTTAGTGCTGGTTACATGGGTTATGGCACTTAGGGAAAAATCATCGATCTGAATCCTTGTCATATATGCACTATTCAATATCTATATAATATTTCAATGAAAAGTTTAAAATACATAGAGAAAGGGGGCTGGAGCAGTGGCTTGTGTGAGTATGCGGGTTTGAACCCCAGCACCATGTACACAGCCAAGCGTGAGAGCAAGGACAGCCACACATGTAAAACTAAATAAAATAGATTCTCTCTTTCTCTCTCTCACTGTCCCTCTCTCTCTTAACAAAAATACATAGAAAAGAATGCCAAAGGAATGTTTGTAAGCCATAAAGTTTTAAAGTTTGCTTCCTTTCTGTTAATAAAAAAAATTCAAAATTTCAACTGTCTTTTTAAAGAGCCATTGAATCACTTAGACAAATGGCTTTGGATCAGGAATCAAGGAACCTGATGTTGGGGTTGGTTTGTTTGACCTTGGACATAGCCACTTAACTTTCTAGATCTATTCCTTCCTCTGACAAAAGATGGAATAGGATTAGGTGTTGTTTGTATGACTTTTTTAAATAAATGAAATGAAGGAATCTTATAAATCAAAACTTTTAGTGTTCCCATCTTTGGGTCAAAGTTCACTATTGAAGGGTTTCATTGACCTGGATTAATGATGAGGTCCCCTTCTCTGAGAGTACGTGCCTGGGAGTTGGACCAAATAGGCCTGCCACCTCTAACCTGGCTATGAGGTCTGAAGCAAGTTACCCACACTCTCTGAACCTCAAACACCAAGTCTTTAAAAATGGCTATATAGAGGGCCTGCGAGGTGGCTCAGAGGTTACAATGCTTGCCAGGCATGCATAAGGATGGGGGGTTCAAACCCCAGCACCACGTACACAACGAAGTGTCAGAGCAACGAAAGCCACATGAAAAGTTAAATAAAACTGATTCTCTCTTTCTCTCTCTCTCTCTTTAAAAACAATGGTAATGTATATACCTATTTTACATGGTTGCTGTTAAGGTTAAGTGAGATACATATGAGCCCAGTGCTTGGCAGAGAAGTACTCAATAGTGATACCTGTTATTCACATCTGAATATGTAAAACTCAGTTGGAAATCAAGCAGCATTATACTGGGTGCCTGAGTTTGCTCTTTACCTGGCTTCCTTGTCTTAAAAAAAATTAGAAGTCAAGCAGAGCAGAGCAGACTTTCTCTTTAAGTTCTATATTAAGCTGACTTTCTATGCATGACAGAATTGTCACAAGTGGTAGGGACACAGGCATGTCAAGTACCTGTTGGTTTCTCTGATTACCTGAAGAAAAGAAAAAGAAACCCACAGCCTCATACCAGTCCTGACCTGACTCTTCCTCTAAAGAGACCAGAAGCAGCAAGTGCAGAAACAGTTTTGATTCCAAGAGGCTGGCCATGAAGCTATTGGAGCCAAGTATCTTTCAAGAATTTCTCTGTTAAGAAACCAGACATCCATATGGTGCATGAAAACTGACAAGATACCATGAGTCTGCAAATGTGGGAGGAATCACCGGCTAGCAAATGGTGTTAAATGATGAGATCTGAAACACACACAGAAGAAAGGATAGAAAACAAAGCCAGGGGATCAAAATAACTCAAAGTGCAGTCAATTTTACCCCAGTGGCCTATCAAGTGCATTTTCTCAGCGTTCACATTTCTTGAAAACGTGTGGTTAATCATACAATCACTTTTAAATTGATAAAATGGTATAAAAGATATGTTAGATGTTATCATCCATATTCAAGTTTTATGTTTTTCTTGAAAGTAATACTGCATTGACCAATTCAGCAGCCATTAGCCACATGGGGCTCCTGAGCCCCAGAAATGTATGCAGCGAAAATAGAGATGTTCTATAAATGAAAAGCATGCCTGTGGTTTCAAAATCTTGCTGAGAAAAATATAATGCAAAACATCTCATTAATAATTAACAGATTACATGTTGATAAAATATTTTGGATATATTGTGTTAAATAAAAGATACTATTAAAATTATATTTGTCTTTTCAAAATGTGGTTTCTAGAAATAGAAAGTTACATCCATGATGTGCATAATATTCTTATCTCACAGTGCAAAACCTTTCAAGTTTTGCATTTAGCTTTCAAATGATATCACAGATGCAAAAAAGCTTAATGAACGACCGGGCTTAGGGAATTTCAGTATGAAAGGAGTTAGAAAGGTGGAATGGGGCCCACAGCCCTGCACAACTACAGGGGGCGCCACACCCATTACAATCTCTGGAGTGACCCTTGGAGCTTCACAATACTCAGTTTGCATGGCCCTGCATTCAATACTATGTAATCCATCCTCCTTACAAAATCAGTAGGAATCCCTTTTAGAACATCCCTGGGGCAATCCCATAAATCTTTCCAGCACCTTCTGCACCTTTTCAAAACAGATACATAATAATGAGAAGCAAATGTGTATCAGGAGCCTTACCCATATTCCAGAATTGGGAGGGTGGAAAATAGAGGTGATCCTATCATGACACTTTAATAGGAGGCACGAGATGGCCAGAGCATTACCCAGGATGTGAAGTCCTGTTTCCGTACATGGATCCAACATTCTCAAGGAAACCATTTGGGTCCTAGAGGCATTTTTCAGAGGGTAGCATTTACTTTAATTACCCTCTCTCTTCCAAGGAAGAAAAGCCCGTTGTTGCATCTATAATGTAGCCTTAGTTTTTGATGCCAAAAATGATTCAGTAAACACAGTTATGTTATGGTATACTATTTCTTATTCAGTACCCAAATTAATCTCAAGGCAGTGCTGGCATTAATTCAATTTGATGCCTGTACTTAGGATTTCACATAGGTGCCTTCATCTAATTCTTCTTCTCAACTAATAAAATCTTAATTCATGGTAATATATTTATTTCTAGTTCAGTTCATGTTAAGGAGTGCAGTACTTTACAGAAAACTAATTAATATCAATCATATATTATAACACTTTTAATGGTTCAGAGGAAAATCCTACTCTAGAGGAAAGATTAGATGAACCAAGGGGTCTTAGCCCATCCTATTTACTTTATTTTTAGAATTTGGGGAAAAGATACCAAGTATCATTTAAGATATAAATTTAATTGAAAGTATGCATCATAGGAACGCAGGGAATTAAAAACCTTGGTACTGATCCCTAATAAGACACTGATTTGATGTGGCCCAAGAATGTAATTTATACCCTCAGACTCTGTTTTCCACCTATTTTATGTAATAACCATATAATTTGCAAGTTGGTATAAAGATATTCAAATTCAGATGTGTGGCTCGATTAAAATAATAAACAACTTCACTAAGAGCAAGCCTCCTGCCATTGTTGGTAAGGAGTCTGTTTTTATGGAATGTTTGAGCAATGTTGATGGTATTCTATTTCCTACAAGTGTACATATAGTCAGTGGGAGAGTCTGAGGGTGAACCCTCATTGTGACACAAAACCGACTCCCTGGAGACATGCAGTCTAGTGACCCTCGCACTTCCTTAAGGAGCTACATTTTAAAGCCCTCATTCTCTCCCAGGCACAAAGAACTGGAACAGTGTGTTACACACCTCTGAAAAATCTTAAAACAAACAAAGACAAATGGCCACCGTAGACCAGCTGAAATTCATGGTCATACTAGCCAGTCTTTCCAAATGAGACATTTCACTTACTCCACAACAGTTTCTTCACATTGATACACTACCGACTTCAGGAACAAATGAAAGCCATACTACAGACTAATCTTTTTTTATTGCCTCTTTAATAAAACAGACATAAAACTCCAAATCTGATAAATATTTTTTAAAAACCTCACCACCAGAAATAAAACAAAGCCCAAATACCAGCAGCACGACAGCTCCTAGTTGCAAAGATAATGCCTCTAAATACTCACCTCCAAAATCGACTCCATAGATGATAACCCCAAGACGAGGGCCCTTCATTTTACTGCAGTGCAACTACTTGCATCTCCAGCTAGGGAAATGCTTGTCACAGGGGCTTACACATCTACTTTTCAATTCACAAGGGGATGGTGACGTGGGAGGGCACCCAGAGTCACTGCTCAATGAACTCCACGATAGGGCACACATTTGAAACCTAATCTTCGCCAGTTATGGACGTAAGAGCAAATATGTACAGTATCATGTGCTTCCCAACAGCCCTGAGTCTCGAGGGAGCTCTCTGACATCAGCAGCTGAGACAGGTGGTTCCCTTTCCAACTGTGGAAAATAAACCCTACTGCAGAAGCACTAAGTAAATATAGCAGTACTGTAATTTTCCTGGGTGCACTCTCCCTGAGATTTCTATCCTGGGACAGTACTTTATCCACGGAACCTGTTCGGGACATACTTGCATGCCAATGGCCAGCTAAACGTTTGCCAAGGGGTTGATACCGGCATTACAGAGACTGGGGAGGGCTCTGTTTTGCTGCCCTAGTTGGTAGAACTGCAGCTTTCCTCCTCCCGTTTGTTCAGAATACCAAGTCAGGTGACTACCCAAACCTCTGCTGGACGGTGTCACCCTTTGTCCCCTGTTATTAATACAACCCAACAGAATGACAGACAAGAGTCAGACCATCTTAAAATCACATGCATAGGGCAGGTCAATACCAATCATATCCAGTATGAGTCTGCGGGCTAAAATCAGCTGAGATGGACTGAGCCCTTTGTGGTCACAACTATTTGCTTTAGAATTTAAGAATGACGAGCAGAAGGGCACCCTGTAACGTGTGTATAAAATTACTTAATTCAGCTTCTATTTCCCTTTTGGAACATAGATACTTTTACACTCTGACAGCCGCTGGCTCTTAAAGCATTCTCCTTTTTGTTGTATCACCTTAGCAACACAAATCTTGTTCCCTGGCAGGGCCACGCTAAGTGCTGTACCACAAGCCCAAACTAGTTCCCCTCGCAGCTTTAATTCACAGTAACTGGCATGAAAGGAGGTCAACCCTTCTCAAGAAAACACTCGGAGTTCTTTTTGACTTCAGAATCTATTTCTGAAAGCCACGCTCCCTGGTACGTATGTAAGGGCTGCCCATTTTGAGACTCTGGCTATAGCAATCGACAACTTTTTGGAACGGTCTGCGTAAGAGGAGAAAGTAGTGGGGGATGATCTGAGTCTCAAGTTCTGATCACAGTTCTCCGTGAATTGAGGGAACTCTGAGACAAGGAAGACAGCAATTTCTTCTCCCCCATAACCTTTTCATCTGGAAACTGCTACAGCATGTATACATGTTATGGCTTTTCTCTCCCGAGGTGCCATCTTAATCCCAAAAGTCTCCATGGTAACTTGTGACTGTAATAAACTAGTCTAAAGAATGAAAAATGAAGCAAGGTCCTTCTGCTTCCCCGCAACCTCCAACTTGCAAAGAACCAGGTCTTCTCTGCTAGATAGTCCATAGATCTTTGGGTCAGTGTGAAAATGTGTCATTAGAAACAGCATCTGATTTTTGGTGCATACACACTGAGCCAAACAATACGCTAAGCAGTTATGTGGATTATCTCATTTAATCCTTACACTAATAGTAGGAGTAAGTGCTATTCTTCTGCTGATTCTAGGGATGAGGTCAATGAACTTTAGAGAGGTTAAACAACTTTTCTAAAGACAGAAAGTTGGTGTGTGGGAGACTGGGGAGGTGAAGCCCTCTCTGTCTGACTCCAAATGCTTTGCTCTTAATGACCATACTAATTCTAAAGAAATGTGGGCTTTGGGAATTCCATGACTCTGGTTTTGCAGCAATTATAACTAAGGTCCAAAGTACCCGGGTCACCTGGTGTACTGGTGGGTCACTGCTATGGTTTAGATATTAGGTGTCTCACAAAAGCTCATGTGTTAGTGCAAGAAAGTTTAGAGATGAAATGATTCAGTTATGAGAGCCTTAACACTGAATCAGTGAAGTAATCTCCTAGTAGTGAATAACTGAGTGGTGACTGCAGGCCCATGGGATGTGGCTGGAGGAGGTGGGTCTTTGGGGGCATGCTTTGGCATATATTTTGCAAGCTGAACTTAGTCTCTCTCTTTCTCTGCTTCCTGATCATCATGTCCTGGGCTGTTTCCCTCTACCCACTTTTCTGCCATGATGTTCTGCCTTACTTCAGCCTCCGAGGAACAGTCAGCTATCTATGGACTGAGGCCTCTGAAACCTGAGCCCCAAATAAACTTTTCCTTCTAAAAATGTTCGCGTCAGATCTTTTGGTCACAGCAGCTAAAAATCTGACTAAAACAACTACTAAAGGGCCAGTGGCCAGAGTAAATGACCCAGAATACAAAGTCAGAGTAGGTGGCCTGCTCTGATACCTACACTCCTCCTGGAGCCTGGAAGAACAAAGCAATGAAGGATAGCCTATGGCCATTTGAGGACAAACGCAGGTGAGCATTCATTCTCAACTACTCACTGCCACTATCACCACCATATTAAAACCAAAACCGAAACCACACTGACTGGTGTGACTCAAAAGAATGAAAGTTGCACACTTTTGGTTACGAAATACCTTGGGGTCTACGAATAGGTGCTGATTTTAATAAAAACAAATCACTTTCCCAAAAGAGCATTAAGCCAAGTTCACATTCACCATCCCTTTCTATATATGCAAATTATGCTGCCAGGAGCACATACTTGAAAGCAGAGTGAGAGCTCAGGTGGACTCAGAGCACACTGGTTGTGATGGCCTGCACATGGTGAGGATAATCAGAGACACAACCAGGAGTGGGAAGTTCACTTCAGTCACACTCCTTCCAAGCCCAGGATTGAACTAATCAACTTCACTGAGTATCAGCGTTTCCACATAGAAAATGGGGATAATATCTAACGCACAGATTTACCATCAGAATCCAACAGGATTAACTGAAAGGATGGAGATAAGGAGACTTGCAGAGGGCCCAGGTGTGGTGGGTGCTAAGTAAATGCCCGTTTCCTTCTTTAAGATGTTCAGCTCCAACTCCTTCTCTGACCTCACAGCCTTTCCTCTCTCTTTCCTTAGGGCATTTTAAAATAAAATATGTGCAATAAGATTATGCTTTTTATTCCCTGGAGTGAATGTGGGCTTTAAGTAGAGGCAAACAAACACAAGGAAAATGGTGGCTCACGTTTCCAAGCTGGGGCCTTGTGCAGAGAGAGGAGGAGGCAGGACCTCTCTGCCCTAGCACTCAGCGAGCCACACAAACTGTGTAAGAGGTCCTTCTAAAGACACACACACACACACACACACACACACACACACACAAATGTCAAAAGCCTTTGAAATGGAAATAAAATGAGATCGGATACCAATGCTTCCTCATTGCAAGTTTGAACAAATGTTTAAAGAAAGACACAGTGCAAATTGCCACCAAACAAAACTCTTTAAAAGAACCACTGGCAATGCCTATGTTTCCAATTTCAAGCATCTCTAGGTATTTATTGGAAAAAAATCATCAAAGATTAAATACCAAAAAATTAAAATTTTGAAAATTCCAAAAGTGGGTGGATTTCCCACTCAAAAAAGGAAGAAAACCTGAAAGTTGGATTGTTAACACTGAAGCTTTATTTGAATTCTGTACCGTAAAATTACTCTATAAATGCTTAGCATTATAAATAGGTAAAACAAGTCGGTGACATAGGAAAGGAGAGATATATTCATAAAATCCATACCATATTTGTCTAAATATTATCAATAACCACCACCATTTGAAAGAGGAGTAGGAAACAGGAAAGAAAATGCCATCCTGCTTGGAAAAATTAACCACAAGGAATCTGTCTCTTCAATTCATGTCTGCAGTTGATATTTATAGCCTCAGACAGTAACTTTAGACATGTCCAAGGGTGCACAATGGACTTCCTTCTCCCTGACATGAACTCTGCCTAGTTTAAGCCAAGTGTCTCTTATCTGAATTGCCTGGGACCAGATCCAAGATTGGTTTTGATTTTGGAATGCTTGCTTATTCGTAATGAGAAATATTAGGGATGGGGCTCAAGTCTGAATGTCAAATTATTGTGTGTTTCACATATGCCTTACATAGTCAGAAGTGTAATTTCATAAATTACTTTTACTGCACCTGTGTTTGGCTGTAACTTCTCCCTGGGTCAGTTGTGGAATTTTCCACTAGTGGTGTCATGTGGAGTCTCAAAAATTGGCTTTCAAACTTAGGATAGGGATGCTTATTCTGTGGAAATTAACTACTTCAGAGTCTTCTTAGTTTATAAAACTAAATAAAGTTGATCCTAAACAATTTAAAATTTAAAATTCTTGTTAAAAAAGACTCCAATGTAACCAGGCTTGGTGATACATACTTCTAATCCCAGTGACTCGGGAGGCTGAGGCAGGCAGTTCGTGAATTCAAAGCCAGCCTCAGAAATGTAGTGAGGCCCGAAACAATTTAGCAAGACCTTGTATCAAAATAAAATATTAAAAGGGTTGGAGATGTGGCACAGTGGTTAAGTGCCCCTGGGTTCAATCTCTGGTACAAAAAAAAAAAAATTCCAATGAGGTCAAGTAACTTCTTTACCTCTATGATGCTATGACAAAGGCACATACCATGGACTCTCATATGTAGCTTATGTGTAGAACTATGTGTATCTGCAAATGTAGAACACAAGAGAAAAGGAAAAACCTCCGTAAGCACTTGCTGTGCTCCAAAAGACAGTCCAGCAACTTGCCAGGTATTCAACTAATATAAGGTTTCATGACCATCTTCCCTGAAAGTGCTCATACTCTTTCAGTCAGACACACAATCAATCAAACACCCAAAAGTGCATACAATAATAGTGAGTGTGTGGTGGGAGGGAGGGTGGGGATCCATTAAGAGCTTGAGAATGTATCTATTTAACCCAATAAATATGGCCAGGCCCTACAAAGACTATTATAGACCTCTGCCCCATATATAATTCGCAATTAAAACTAGAATCATCACTAAATTATGTATGTATAGAGGTACTCAATAAAGTTTTAATCTCTGCTATAAGGAGCATTTTGATGATTAGTTTTAAAAGATCAAATATCGTAATCCTTCAAAAAAAATTTCTGGAGCCCAACGTGGTGCCCTGCTCCATTGGGTGCTTGGGTTGATAGTGCAGTATTGGGTAATTCTTTGTGGATGCCAACATGCAAATGAAGGAAAACAGACAGGTTTTGCCAGGACCTGAACCATCCATTCCTGGATCTTCTAATGCAAAAGGTTGCTAAGGCCGTATTGGCTGGAAAGGAGCATGTGGCTAACTCTAGTCATTGGTCGGCCACTGGGGATGGGGAATGGGGAGTGCTGGGACCCTGTGGAGGTGTCAGGCAGAGAGAGGAATGATAAAGAGGGAGATACAGCTTTTCCTTTGACATGAGAAAGAACTAGCCTGTGACACCTCTTACTTTATGAATGGCTCAAAATGGTAAATATTCCTGGGCTTCTATAAAATAGAGATGACACCACTGTCCTCATGAGTAGACAAGGATCAGACACGTAGGTTGACACCCGTTTGACATTTGGTAAATTGTAGTTCTCTTCAATGCTAAGGGGGCAGGAAAATAAAAAGTCCTGGTAACAAATAATGAATCACAGAATATCCAGGGTTAGTTGCTATGGGAAATGGAAAAAAAAAGAAAATAAAAGAAAGAGAAAGCAGGAAAGAAAGAGAAAGAAAGAAGGAAAAGGAAAGAAAGAAGGTAGTGAAAACTTAGATGTGCCTCCGCCAGGAGTGTGGTAGATGCAGCTGCTAATGTGATCTTACCAAAAAAAGTTGATATTTAACCTAGAAAATGTCAGAGAGTCACTGAGAGACCAGAAAAATAAGACACAGAATAGTTCAAAATGGAAACAGGTGTTTTTGTTTTTGTTTTTTTTAACTAACTTATAATGCCCATCACGTACCTACCACTGTTTCAAATACTTCACAGATAATCTCTTATGCAATAAGAACTATTGTTATCCCTCTTTCCTTGGATGGAGAAACTGAGATGCAGAGAATTATGTAGCTTTTTCAAGGTTACATATCTAATAAACAGGGAGGTTGGGGCTGAGCCTGGGACTTCTGTTTCTAGAAACATTCCCCAAACGCACACTCACACTCGGCCTCGAATCAACAAACTCCCTCCCTCTAACACCTGCCAAAGTTTTAGATTGTAACTGCTTAAAACTGTGGGAAGCTCCTAGGCTAGAGTTGAATAAGCCATGGCTCCCAGTCTCATAGGATGCACAGTCTACCAGGGAGAATAGGATCTTTGAGACTGGGATAACAGAGCAAGACGTAGTGAGTGAACCTCAAAATCAGAAACCCAGCCTGCCTAAGAGGGAGAAGGGAAAGCAGGTGCTATCAGGACCGTCTTCCCTCTCCCCTACTTTGAAACCATCCTGTGTGTTGGGCACACTCCATAAAATAATCAACTTTGTCATTTTTGGATTATCAAAATAGTGATATTTCTCTTTGATCTTATTTGTAAGTATAAACAAGAGCATTTATTTACAGTTATTTGTGACCTTGTGGGGGTCAGAGATGTGGGCACAAATAGTTCTAATATAAGTTCCCATGTTTCCTGACTATGACTTGAGATAGTAAGGTGAGACGTGACATGGAGTCTTCACACAATTGCTCGGCCAGCTTATAGTTGTCGCCTGATGGTACTCTTAACGGGCCACAGTCTGAAACTATTTGCTGTTAATTATTGATATCACAGCCACGAATTTAAACAAGAAACACGTGTTAAACTATAATCAGTCAATAACTTTTCAATTGGACAAAACATTGGATTTCCATAAAAGACCAGAGAAATTTTGAGTGTGGTGAATTTCATCAGGTAATTCTACCAAAATGCATATTGGTAGCTCTTTCAAAGCACCCATTTTATTAAGAACCCACCAACATTTAAAAACCATCAACACTAAATCTACCTTAAACACATGTGTACAATACGATTGTGTTAGCAATAGCAACACTGTCATACAGCACTTACTTCATGTGACCAAAACTCAACAGCACCTATTTTTAAAGAGGTGTGATCCTGGGACCTTCATGTCCCCAAACATAACCAATTACAAATGGAATAATCACAAAAGAGAAAGCTTGACCCACAAGAGCTCATTAAGATTAATTTGAAAAGATACCTGCCTATATAAGAAACTAACTTTTAAGTCAAAAAAATGTATTAGGAAATATTGAGAGAGAAAGACAGACAGAATTCCAGGTAAAGAGATCACATGTTCAAAAGCAGATCCTCGATTGGGTGTTTCAAGCCAAGGCGAGAGGCACTGTGGGTAGCACACCAACCTTGACAATGAACACAGCTCACAGCTGTCAGGCCTAAGAAAAGCCACCAGGCTCTCTGCACCGTGGTTTGTTCCCCATAAAGTAGAGCTCACCATGCCTACTTCTTCGGATCTTATGAAGAATACATAAGGACCATAAGAGATATATCCCTGAAGGTTAATTTTATGTGTCAACTGGGCTACATGATGAAATTTTTAGTCAAACCCTAGTTTAGATGTTGCTGTAAAGGTATTTTGCAGATGAGATTAATATTCATGCTCAGTGGTGGGTACACCACAGCCAATCAGTTGGAGGCCTTAAGAGCACAAACTGGAGTTTCCTTGAGAAGAAAGTCTCCATGAGATTAAATCCTCCGATTTTTCAGCCTGCTTAGCTGCCCTGTGCAGTTTGAACCGAAGACTACAGCACCAACACTTCCCTGAATTTCTACCCTGGTGCCCTGCCCTATGAAATTGCTGCGTTGCTAGTCCCAATGATCATGTGGTAACTCCTTAAATCTCTCTCTGTTCCCACCCTCGTCCCAGCATAGTAAATGAGCATATAAAATGGAACAGAGTGGAGTGCATGCTTCATCAGTAGCAGGTTAACTAGAGCAATGGCTAAAAGCTCAGAGTTGTCATAACCAATGTGCTTTGCTTTTTCAAAAGCAAATCCAGAACTCTCTGGGCAGGGGAAGCGTGAATAACAAGAGGCTTCAAGAAGATGTTTAGAGCACAGGTTGCTTGAAGGCAAGGGCCTTGCCTTGTTGCTGGGCCGTAATGTAATGTAATGGACAGCTCAGGAAACACCTGTGGAATGAATGGACGGAGGCTGGAGGCCCAGAGCTCTGCAGGGGTAGGCACAAACTCCTTCCCTGCCACCTGATACGAACCCAAATCATTTCACTTCCGAGCTCTAACAGAGGACTGTGGAGGAGGCCACTGTTCATCCGTCCATCTCCATATCCACCCATTGGTACACCGCCTGCCTGCACCTTCCCTAGGCTGTACTGGCCTCAGGACTAAGAAGAGAAAGACAAAATCCAAGCCTTGGGAGTACTCCCAGGATCACAGGTGAGCACCCAAATAAACAAGTACAATAATATCAGTACCAGATCCTGGAATGAATCCATGCGGGAGGTATGGGGAGAACCCAGAGAACATATACCATACCGCTTTTAGGAGGGCTCCATTCATTTATATATGCATTCATTTCTTAACTAGATCTTTATTAAGTCAATCCTGCTAGGCCCTGGAAATACTAAAAAAGAAAAACCCAGATATTAATAATGACTCAATGTTATTGATTGTACTGATGTTTCAGGTATTGTTCTATGCTCTTTGCATTTACTTATTGATTCTCTCCATGCACCAGGGAATGTGGTATGTGTTTTTCTCACTTTTTCCTATAAGACAAACATATGGGCATAAATTTGTGTGTTTATTTTCCAAGCACTCACCGATCGCCTATTCTCCAAAAGGTATACCGTTAGGTACCTATTTAAGAACATGTCATATCTGTCCTGGAAGAGACAGACAGAGTCACAAAAAAATACAATTGCAGACCACTTGGCTTCCACAGCTGTCCTAAGGCCTTGCCATATGCATATGTCCCCTTCAAAACTCACCCCAAACTAGATAATATAATTTTGAACACAACCAGTTAGATGAGTCAAGAGTGTTTATGCCATCATTATCAGGAAAACAACCAAAGAGAAATATTGTTAACATGGGTGACAGATGTCTTCAAACTCTTATTTAAAAACAAGGCTCTGCTTTTGTGACTAACCATGTTAACTGCAGGTCAGTGTGGCCTGAGCCTATCACAGCTGTGAGAGACGTCAGTCACCATCATGGCTTTGAATGACTTTCCAGCCACTGACAGTAGCATAAAACATTGTTTCTCCAGCTCTGATGTTGAAAGTATAAACACAGCCACAGAAGATGCGGGTATAAATATCCTGCATTATTGATAAATAGTATGTTTTATCATCAATTAACAGCAACTATATATTGCGGCAATTTCTAAATGAAGCCTTATAAATAACTGTAGTTTTAATTACCCTGGAAAACTACAACATCCATCAACATTCATGACTCCTGCTGAGAAGCATGGAAGTCCTAGGAAGTTCCAGGGTTACTCAAAAAGTTTACGGCAATTAAAGAGTAAAGATTTTTGTATCTTAAAGGAAAAAGGCCATCTCTATTCAACACACACAACTCCAGATATTCTTGGAGGTAGAAATTAGGAAAGAGCACACACATGCTAACGTGTTCGCACACGCCATTCGTGCTGGAAAGAAAGCAATAAAGAAAGAGGAGGAGTCCCCAGTCAAATCAGAGATGAGATTATGCAACAGCCAATATGGGTTCAAAAGAAAGAGGGACTCCTTTGAGACCGAGGAAAATGGTTTGTCTCGTTTCTTTTGAACTTGGCACTGACTCCATCCCTTTTCTTAATGTTTAGAATTGGTATCCTATCTATCTACAAAAATGGGATTTGGGATTATATACAAAGTTAGACACATGAAACAAGAAAATAAAAATGAAAACCAGATCAAATCAGCTTAAAAAGAGCAAGAAAATAAATACCGGCAATACCCGGAGTGCACTATATTTTTATAACTAACTTCTGCCTTTAGCTCTGAGTTTCCTGGCAGTTTGGACAAAAATTAAAATGCATTGAGTTAAATAAAATATTCATTACCCAATAAAGGGAAAAAGGCCTTCCCCATCCTCACTTGAGCCCTAACCCATTCCCACTCCTGGTGCCCAGATATTGGGGTCCTTGTTTCTTCTACATCTTTCTCCATAGCATTTATCAACACTCTAAATTCTTTCTTTGCTTCTTTTCTCTTCATTCTGCTGGACTATGAGGACAGGAGTCTTTAATTTCCTCACTACTTTATCTCGAGTTTCTAGAATCAGTGCCTGGAATATGGTAAATGAGAGAGAAAGGGGGGGAAGAAATTTTATTCCCAATTCTGAATTCCAGGAGAAATGTGTCCTTTTGTTATAGTTTGGATATGTGATATCTCCCCAAAAGCTCCTGTGTTAATTCAAGAATGTTCAGAGTTAAAATAATTAATTATGAGAGCTATAACCTAATTGATGATTAATCCATCTGGTGGATTAACAATTTGAAAGGTCTCCTATGCTGAGTGTTAATGGCAGGTAGGTGGGGAACAGCTGGAGAAGGAGGTCACTGGGTGTACCCTTGGGGATTATATTTTATCCCTGAATCCTCCCTCCAGTCCCTCTCTCTGTGCTTTCTGAATGCCATGGGTCAAGGGGGAGTGGCTTCCTCTGCAAAGCGCCTCTGCCATAATGTTCTGCTTCACCTGGGTCCCAGAGTGGTGCACTTGGCCAACCACAGACTGAACCTCTGCAACCATGAGGCTAGAATGCCTTTTTTTTCTCTGAGTTCTTGTCAGGTATTTTGGTCACAGCCATGCTAAGCTGACTAATACAAGGTACCATAATTCAATTACATCAGGCTACGTTGAGGTGGGTTGACAGTAAGAGGACAATTCACAATCAGATTCAAATGAAAGTCATAAAAAAGTGTGTAGTAACCAGAGAATAGAATTTAGAGCCAGAATACTAGACTTCAGTTACAAAGGTTACCATGTCCTCTCTGTGTCTTCTCTCAGGTATCATGGAAGAACCAAAGCATGGAGATTCTAGAATCAAGTTACCTGGCTTTAAATCCTGGCTCTGATACAAGCTTAAAAGCTGTGTGATCTTGATGATTTATGTAGCCTTTCTATGCCTCAGTTTCTTCACCTGTATAATACGGATAACGAGAGTACCTACTTCATTGGAATTTTGTGAAAATCAAATGAGTATATACACATATATGATATATGTTATACATATGCATATATGTTTATGTGTACATCAATTTGAACATTGCTTGGCACATAGGAAGACTAAGCATTAGCAGTAACTTTGAACTCCTATTCTTCATTTATAAAATGTGGATATTAACTGCCCACTGGGGTAGTTGTAAGGATTGAGTGACCTTAACAAGTTTCAAATGGATGACTTTATTTTTTTAATTTTCATGGAAACAGAATTTGTTGATCATAAGTGTTCTAGAAAATACAAATGTAGACAAGAGAAAGTAAAAATCCCCTTTATCCCAATGAACAGTGAGAACCACAATTAGAATTTCATTGTATAACTTCACTGAGATACCACCTCACTCCTGTTAGAGTGGCAAAAATTAAAAATTCTAACAACAACAGATGCTGTAGGGGCTGTGGGAAAAGAGGAACACTGTCACACTGCTGGTGGGACTGCAAACTGGTTCAGCCACTATGTAAAGCAGTGTAGAGAATCCTCAAAAAAGTAAGGATGGAACCACCTTATGACCCAGCTATCCCATTCCTGGATATTATCCCAAAAGAGTTAGAATCAGCATACTATAGTGATGTGGCTTCATCAATGTTTATAGCAGCTCAATTTACTATAGCTAGACTATGGAACCAACCCAGATGCCCCTCACTCGACGAGTGGATACAAAAACTTTGGTACATATATACAATGGAATACTACTCGGCCATTAGAGAAGACAATATTATGGTGTTTGAGATCAAATGGATGGAGATGGAAAGAATAATGCAAAGTGAAGTATCCCAATCTTAGAGACTCAAGGGCTGAATGGTTTCTCTCATCTGTGGAAGCTAGAATACATGGGGAAGCAGTAGGTTAAATGGCTAAGCTAATAATAACTTCAAATTGTATGATTCTTAATGCAACAGAGAGATGACTCTCTAGGATACTTGGAGGTGAAGGATGTGGGACAGGATGGGGGGAGGGCTTAGGAAAATCACCTAGGAGCCTGGAAGATGTGAATATAGGGGAATCATCTCAGAAGGTGTTCTCTGTCCTTCACGAGATATCCATTTAACTCAGGGGTTCTTCTGGGGGAAACAGCAACATGGGGAACCCAAGCTGGGCATCCATGGCATGGCATTAGCCCTAGATAACTAAGTATATATACATTTGTTCTGGAATGTTTGATAATGTTTCCCCCTCAATTGGAACTCTATATCATCTAATAAAAAAATTAAAAAAAACAGATCATAAAAAATCTACAACGTGGAATTTTACTTAGTTCCTTAAATTATTTAGGTACTATTTTAGGCACCTATAATAAGTAATTCTAATAAACAGGTCTGTGATGTTGATATTGCTTCTTTGTTGCAACAACTCTTTAAACTTTTCTTTATAACAAACTTTAAAAAATAAATTTTATATCCAATTATAAAAAAAAAGAATTTTCTTGTATAAATTTCCAGATTTCTTTCTAGGCCATAGTCACATGTGTGTGTTTATGAAAATATAAAGTTTCAAATAGCATTGGACACATATGATACATTACTCTGCAACCTGCATTTTAAAACACTTATCATGATGCTATAGCAGCAAATAAAGATTCCCATCTTTCTAGGTAAGAGCTGCCTCACATCCCATTGTGGGAAAGTGCCTTGATTTATTTAGCCAATACTCCATTCGCACACATTAGGTTGTTTCCAATTTGTGAAAGTGCTTTGCAAACCACAAATATGCAAATGTTCATTATCATCACCATCATTTTAGGAATTAATATCTAGACATTCTTATCAAAGTCTCAAAAGGCCTTTGTCCATTATCTCTTTAGCCCCTAGAAGTGATGGTGCAACCTAGGAATATTCACACTATCATTTAAAAAGCATGGCAGGGGCTGGAGCGATGACTCAGCGGTTACAGTGCTTGCCTGGCATGTGCAAGTACACAGGTTCAAACCCCAGCACCACATACACAACAAAGTGTCTGGGCAATGAAAGCTACATAAAAAACTAAATAAAGCTGATTCAGTCTTTCTCTCTCTCTCTCACTGCCCCTCTCTCTTTAAGAAAAAGAAAAGCATGGCAGTTAGGGATTCTACATCTGAACACACGCACAAAATATGAACTACTGGATCAGAACTAGGGCAAGGTGTTGAGATGTATTCCCACGAGCCTATTTCGTAGCATAATCCTGCTTTCCCTGGCGTGGGCCGCCTCGTCCTCCTTCATAGCAGACTGACATCACTCACCATGGCTTCCCTTTCCCCCAGAATCTGTGTGTGACCTCAAAATGTTTGACAATAAGCTCCAAGTAATTGTTATGAAGCCATTGGAACAGGCAGGACAGACGAAATGTACTTGCTAACCCCAAGTTAAGGATATAAATAAAAAGAAGATGTCTTTAAGTCCTTGCTGAGTAATTCCATGGACAGGATCCTTGCTGTAAGTGGCAGACGGATTCATACTAGTGCCCCTCCCAAGTTCTGAGCTCCTCCAAAATAAGAACCACATTTCATCCTTCTCTGCATCTCTACCCATGCCTAATAGAATACTACGCAAGAATAGATGCTTAAGAGCAGGTGTGGTGGTGCACACCTTTAACCCCAGCAACTCAGGAGGCCGAAGCAGGAGGATTGCAAGTTCAAAGCCAGCCTCAGAAACTATTAGTGAGGCCCTGAATAACTTTGCAAGACACTGTCTCAAAATAAAAAAACAAAAAATGGTCAGGTAGGGATATGGCTCTGATTATGTGCCACTGGGTTTAATCCCCAGAACCAAAAATATAAAAATAAATAAATAATTGGATGCTTAAGAAATGTTTTTCTCTTGCTTGTGAGCAGTTGGAATAAAGACCAAAACCCCTGCACTCATGTACTTACAATCTCATTAATTCGTAAATGAAATTTTTAAAAAATGCCAACACATGATCTGAAAACACAAGTTCCCATATTATTTGTGGTTGGACAGAGTTCAGTAGGATATCCAAATGCATGAAAACAAGTAAATTAGAATTGAAACTCTTTTTCAGCAATAAATTTTCCCTATTAATTAATGTTGTGACTTAAGAGCAAATGTGCATGGTAGGAAATTCAGGGTCCTGCTGATACCAATTTTACAGATGAAGGTAGTTTATACATTGAGATATATTGTCGATATGCCACTTCCTGGCTCCGGTCCCAGCATGAGTGGGATAGATTCACCTTATAAAACTCTGGCCTTTCACCTCTTTAAGGCTACAATTAACTCCTCTGCAAGTTTCATTCATTCAACAAATATTTACTACATGCCCCACATGTACCAAGCACTACAGGGAGTGTGAGATTTGGAAAGATCCTGCAGGACAAAAAATAATTTAAATTTAAAATAGATAATGCATAAACATTTCAAGTCTCTTAATGAAGGATCATCATGAAAAATACTAGTTATGACTACTAAAGGTAGGGCTTGTTATTTTTATTTCCTAATATTAAAATCTGAATCCATCACTGTACCAGGAAGATCTTTCTATCCCAACATGGCGGTTAGCAAATAAGTTTCCTTATTCCCTGTGTGTTCTAAGTATTTTATGCTAGCTACCAGAGATTGTTCATAAAGACTTGATCATGTCTGAATTCTAGGAAGAGGACTGCCATCGATGAGTGATGTCTGCCAGGAAAAGGAGGGGGGCAGTGCCTTGTATGCCAAGTTGCTTGGGTTGGACCTGGAACGTCCACCAAGTCCCGCGTGTTCTGAAATGTGACATTTGGGAAGTGACTGGATAGTGAGAGCTTTGGCCTCCTCAGTGGATTAATCCATGGATGACTGATGGACTCCTGGGAGCTAGCTGGGGGAAGTTGGTCACTATGGGCTGCCCCAGAGGGGGTCTTCATCCCTTTATCCCCTTCCCTCCTGCCACCCTGCTCATGGCTACCAACAGCAAAGCAGCTTTCCTCCGCGACACCCTTCCAACATGACGTTTCTCCCTCGGAGCCAACTGACCAAGAAATGGAACCTTTGAAACTGTGAGCCAAAATAAATCTTTTCTGCTCTAAGTGTTCTTGTCAGGTGTTTTGGTCACAGCAACAAAAAGCTAACACCGAAGCATTTGCCATTCCTGTCCCATGTATTTCATGCCAGCTCTGCTTCTCTGTCCTCTCCTGGTCATGCTACATAACTCTATTTTACTGTCTCTTTGTGACTTATTTTAGGAACCACCTGTTTTTTGTAAACCATGACTCAACACGGTTAATATCCAGTGCTGCCCCTGGCCACATCATACCATCTAACACTGCTTTCCAAATCAAGCCTCCTCATCCTTCTCCAATTTCTCCATTTGAATATATCTCATTTTTCAAAAAAGAAAAGTCATAAAGCATGTTGAGGGGAGCAGCCTTGTGTCTTCATTCTTTTTAGCCTGTACAGCCCCAAGAAGGCAAGTGACACGGAACGTACTCAACCAACACGTTTTGTATGACTTCATGGGGATGATCAGCTTCAGGGGCCTGAAAACCTGTCTGCATGTACTATCTGTGCATTTGGTAAATGCATTTGCTCATGTGCATTTACCAGATGCACAACTTTGGATAAAATCATTCAAACATAGCATGCCTCAGTTTCCCCATCTCTAAGGTAGCTATAGAAAATCTCTAAGGTCCCAAATTAAACTACTGTTCAACAATTCTCTATGTCTTAGAGGATATGGTACTGCAGGGAGGCCTTTTACAGATTGCAATATCTCTTTTTATCTAATAAAACGAATTTTTTCCTTTAAAAAGAAGTGAATTGTAAATCCCCTTGAGAGGCAGCTCAGCTTTTTCCTCACTCTCTATTCTAAATTCCCAATAAATGAATGGTGATTCTCTCCTCTTGCTTCAGCCTTTAAAAAAAGTCCACCTTCTTACTAATAGAAAATAGGATTTGAGTGATAGCCCTTACACTAATTGGTCAGGAGCCCTAGATAAAATATTGTTATTGACAGAATGTTCTCCTGTTTTTACGCACTGATAAAGTAGCTTAGCAGTGCACATAGAGAGCAAACGGAGGACAAAGAAAAAGTACCTGAAACTTGGATCAGATTGGAAGAACCAAGTCAGCACAGTGAGGTTCTTGTTAATAAAAGATCCTGCTAAGAGGATATGACAGAAGCCAGCATATTCAGGAAGACAATGGGACCGTGGGAGCTGGCATCGCCACTGGTGGGTGAGAGGCTAAGAAAAGAGCAAAGATTCAGAAGCTCTGACGTGCTCTGTTTGACCCTTGAGGTCCACATAGGATCAAATGTAAATGAAATCACTTTGGAGACTGTAATTTTTAACTCAGCAAGGAGAGTGGTATGCATAAAGAAATCCCATCACAATCTGTCAAAAACTATCTATTGATTTGAAAAGATAAAACATAAAATGTTCAAAGGAGCATCATAAATATAATGGTGTGGGTTAAGATCAAGTGCAGAGAAGCTGCTACCAGTGGGACTATACTAAGCCGTGGCGGGGGATGAACTACCTGTGCGAACCACCAGGCCTTTTCCTGGAGAGCAGTCTCTGCCTACTATGACTTGATCTAAGTCCTTTTGAAAGAACAAAAATGGAATCAAGGTTAATGTGCATATTAGTCCCCAGGATGGTAGTTTATTTATGCTGTGGTCAAGATTTTAATTTGCCATCCAATGCCACTTAACTACTAGGTGCAGAAGTGCCTCCCCAAGTGATTGGTTTGGGGCACAATCCTTAGACCATTTTCCCTGAAACCCTAAACTTATCTATAAAGAAAACTGAAATTATCCACATTGTCTTTTCCTTTCCCCACCCCAGATTTCTTCCACCCATCTCCCTAATCCTGCTCTTCCCAGCTGCAGGAAAAGGGAAACTGGGGAGTGTGGTGCTGGGATTCTGTCACCTGCAGTGCTCTCACCCAGCCCCCAGAGTCCTTCCATGGCAATGACAGACTCCCTTTTGGAAGGAGCAGAGGTTCCTCCCATTCTTCAGCCAGTTCCAACCACCAGGAACCTGTTCCAGCCAGGGCTCCAGCCTAGCTGATATATCAGTCATAGGACCCAGCCTGAGCTGGCCATCAGAGAACAGAGGAGAGGGAGGCAATCAAGGGTTAGGCCATAAAGAGGACAATTGAGTCTTCCCCACCACCCACCTCCTCCCACCACCTTTCTCAATGGGAAGGACTGGATTATGCCACTCTGGGCACCCATGCAAAGCCACCAATTCCTTCCTCCCACACTCGCCCCATTCTTCTGAGGAATGAGGCTGACTTTGATGCTTCAGATTACATCCACAATTAAACTCTTCAAGACTCTGTACCCTGGGAAAATAGTAAACAACCCAACTCTTGTCCTCAGATAACCAAGTGTCCAAGTGTGTGTGGCCAGGGGCAGGAGGGGGAGTGGAAGGAGCTGAACTGAATGAGAAGGGACTCTTCAACTCCCCAGAAGGTCTCTGCAGAGAGAAATGCATGCGGGTGAAACACCTTGTAACGTAAAACTCTTTCTTCTGGGAGTCTCCTGTGCTCAGCCTGAGCCCTGCTGCATGGGATTAGATGTGGCTGTCCTCACGTGAAGAAGACACCAGGGGGCCGGGCAGCTCTGCATGCAAAGCCCCCAGGCACGGCTGAACAGGATTTTGCTTCACCTTTCAGTGGCAACAACAGAAAGGTCTGGAAATGGCAGGTGGGAGGGGAGGGGTTAACAAGCTAAGCAAGACTCCGTGTGGGGCTCTTCTGGAATTTATTGGAAAAGGCACATGGAGCCTACTGAAAGCTGCTTTGTTGTGACTGGTGCATATTTCCTGATTTAGTTGCTGGGGAGGGGGGCATTATTTGGACTCAACTTTGAAAAGGAAGTAAAATCCCAAAGGAAAAATAAGAAGAATTCTGTGGTTTGAAGGAAAAAATGGCATTTACCTAAATAGCATGTCTATGTTGCCCCCAAATTACAGCGTGGTGCTAGAAAGGGGGCTTGATAACAGGGAAGAATATCATTCATTTATCCCGTGAGTACTTACTGAATATGCTCTAAGTTTATCATGTTCCTCCCCTGCCAGAAGGTGGGCAGAGAAAGGACCTAGATAATCAGAGATGGATTTTGACCTTATGGAATTGGCAGTGTGATATAGGAACTGGTACCCAAACAGCCAAGATCCCTCAGGGTGCAGAAGAAATGGTAGTAGAAACAGTAGACCGGGTGTCTGGCACTCCAAGAGAATTGATTCCACTGGGAGAAAACAACATTGCTTAGCTTTGGTATCTGCCAGAAGACGGGGAGCCCTGGACATCCCATCGCACCCAAAGGAAATATCTGGACAACAACTTCACCTTCTCACCAGAATGTGCAGGAGCACAGCCAAGCATGGCCTGAATCTCTATAGCGGTGGGGAGGGGTCCCCCTGCTTTCTTTCCCCCAGGAACAGAGTGGAGTGGATGAGTCACCCAAGGGCTTGTTTTAAGAGGATTCGTTTTTATAACTTTAATTAATTCGCTTTCCTTTGATTTTTATGATGATATTTTAAAGCAGGAGTTGACTTTGGTCACCCACAGTAAGTCTCTAAGTCTCTGGGTTTGAGGTGCCATCATTGAGACACCTGGGGGTCTGTTAAGTGTACAGATACAAAGGAACGCCTCAGTGGAAACATGCCCAACTCGTTTTCCATCCATTAGCAGCCAGAAGGCATCCCATCGTGGCTAAGGATGGACAAATACCTGCTCCCCAGGCCTGCTGCTGGCCTCTGCTGTCACTGAAGGCTGTGAAGTCACTGTGCCTACTTGGACTTCCACATGCAATTTACTAAAGTCTGTGCTCTTTCATGGCAGGGTGATTTATCACTGATACCTCTTTGGCACTTCAACTGGGGGCCACTGTAATGGGGCAAGGTTCAAGGAAGTTGGCCCAAACTGAAGCAGACATTTTATCAGCTAACTATTGCATTTTGTAGTTCTTGACTTTTCCCCAGGAGCTTTAGTTTTTCATTTTGGTTGCTGCCTTTAACTCCTCTGCTGCAGTTCAAGCCCAGATTATTTTTTCTGAAAACAATAAAGTCTCTAGTACACTGAGTTTGTTTGTTTGCTTGGCTTGGCTTTATTTATTTATTTTTTGGTAAAAGGCTATCAAGGCTCTTTAGCTCTGACAAGTGAGTGTCACCCTGGTTTGAGTGTTAGAGAACTATTACGGAAGACACTGGACAGGTGGGTAAACCGAGGTATGGAATTGGGTCAAGAGCCTTCCATTCATACAGGTCACAGAGGTGACTGAGAAACATGGGTGCACACTTGACTCACCAAGTCGAAAGTAATCCTATCCCATTACACATGCCATTCATGTGTAATGGGACTGACAACTGGTTCAGCCACTATGGAAAGCTGTATGGAGAATCCTCAAAAAATTAAGGATGGAACCACTTTACAACCCAGCTATCCCACTCCTGGGAATTTTCCCAAAAGACTTAGAATCAGCGTATTATAGTGATGTGGCTTCATCAATGTTTTTAGCAGCTCAATTTACTATAGCTAGATTATGGAACCAACCCAGATGCCC
>PVKS010009339.1:0-64391 GCA_004027875.1 Aplodontia rufa
GGATAGGCCAGAGGTTATATTGATTTGGGGTGTGAGCATAATTAACATTCATGCAAAGCAGGCATTGAGAAATGCATCAACTCCTTTAGCTTACTGGGAACTGAGGAGCTAGGTCAGGAACCACAGGTCTTCCTCCTCCCACACCTGCCCACTCTGCCCACAGCCAGTGCTACCAGAACTGTGCTCCTTCATGAAAGACACAACCTATAGTAATAAAGTTTTGTTCTAAACATTTTAAATAAATTGTAAACTTTCCCAACCCCTTCTAGGGAGTGACAACTGTAAGAAAAGAGAAGAAAAAATGAAGGAAATAAAGAGAGGAGAGTGGCAGCTCAACAGTATCACAGGTTTATTAGGGAGAACTCTGCGGAGAGGGGACCCAGTGGATCCCCTACTGGGGTAGATATAGAGGGAATGGGGGGAGAGGGCTAAGGTGCAAGTTTTCTAATTATACTGGGTTTTTCAGTAGGGTGGGGAATCCTTTGATAAGGACCCAAGGCAATAGATTCGGATGAGGGCCCGAGTCTGTAGATTTCAAAGCAGTGAGTAGGGGGTCTGCTGCCTGGTTGAGTGTCTTCTGGTAATTTTCCATATCCATCAACAACCACTAGTAACAGTGTATTCTATGAGACAGGTACATGAAGTATAAACTTCCCAGAGATATTCATGTTGGGAACAACAGCATTGCTTTCTTTACTTCCAGCATGCAGTGAACTTGCTTTATGAAATATTTCCCATTTGGTCTATAGAATACTGAAAGGAAAGGTATTCAAGGTTCATAACTGAGTAAAATGAATATATATATATATATTTTTTTTTTTTAATGAACACTCTTTACAGGATGTTCTTTAGTGAAACTGGCTTCCCCTTTAGTATACCAGTGAAAAATATAATCACATAAAGCAGTTTGGTGTCACTGCCCTGCTTCATTCATGCTAAGGTCCCAACAGTTATAATTTTACCCACCATTGCCAATACAGTGAAAAATTCAAATAACTCATATTGTGGAAACAGTTGTAACCTCACAGATGCTCTAAAAGGTCTTGGGGATCTCCACAGGTCCACTCAGGGAGGAATGGTATACTTAGGTCATACGCCTTGAGGTTAAAGCAGTTCTGTTGTTTTGAGTTGCTAGCTAAACTATAAATTAGACTTTTACTCCAGCAGTCGACAAGAAATGTCTTGGATGTGGGTATTTAATAGACTTTTTCTAGAAAATGAACACAGTGAGCTCATCAATGGAAGGGAACCAACTGACATTATTTAATGGAAATGACAACATTTGAGCTTCCCAGAAAAAAAATAGAATTTTAAAAAGCATCTGAGACTATGAACTCGACAGCTTACAAAAATTAAAAAGAAAAATTCTAATAAGTTTGGTGGTGATATTCAATACTGAATAATGTGTCAGCACTTAGAAGATCTGCATAATTTTGTGTATTAGATCTTTTGTTGCGTAGCAAAGTACTCCAGAACATGGCAACTTAAAATAACAAATTTTTCTTATCTGACAGTTTCTGTGGGTCAGGAATGCATACGCTTTTACCTGATAGTTCCCCATAGTTGTAGTCAAGATGTCTACTGAGCTGTCAACATCTGATGGCTTGACTGATACTAGAGTATCTGCTTCCAAGATGGCCCACTTACCTGGCCATTAGTAGGAGGCCTCAATTTCTCACCACAAGGACCTTTGTGCAAGATTTTGAGAACCTTTACAACATGAAAGCTGTCTTACCCAGAGCATGTACTCTAAGAGAGAAGGAGCAAGATAGAATTCTCATTGTCTTTGTATGATCTCAGAAGTCACACTGTAATTTCCACCACATTCTGTTCGTTAGAAGCAAGTCTTGGTGTACAATCCACAACCAAGAAGCAGGGAATTAGGTTCCACCTCTTAAAGAGAGAAGAATCAAAGAATATCTGGACATATTTTAAAACACTACACTTAAGGAATCAGAATTTTCCAAGTTGTTTATGCATAATGGTACAAAATCATGATGAATGGGTAAGAAAATTCATTCTAGTTGCAAGATAGCCTGGTGAATTTTTAATATAATAGAATACAAAAAGTTCATTGGTGTAGTTCTAGATTTCATATGACTGCTAACCTTTAAAAAAACTACTATCTGTTGAATTTTAGTATAGTATCTCAAAGAATACCCACAATTATATGAAAAGGTTGTTAAAATATTCTTCCCTTTTCCAACTACATATCCCTGTGAGTCCAAATTTTCTTCATGTACTTTGAAACAACATCAGACTGGAATCCAGCTGTCTTGTGTTAAGCTAAACAGTTGAAGAGATTTACAAAAAGACATCTGGTATCTTGGGCCTGAGTGTGCATTGCTTGGCTCTAAAAAATTTTGTGCACATTTCACAGTTCTCTCAGTCTGTCTCTGTGATATATTTGCCTTGTAACCTGAGAGTTCCCAGACATCTAGCCACATATGCAGTCTCATCACATTGCAAGTGGTCCCAGTTGGAAGCACACAAAGTCCCTGTTATGATTTGGATAAGATACCCCCAAAAGCTCCTGTGTTGATGCAGGAGTATTCAGAGGTGGAATGATTAGATTATGAGACTGTGACCTAATTGGACCATCGTAGTTTGAGTGGGCTTAACCGGGTCCTAAAAGTAGGCAAGAGGGTTGTGATTGAAGGAGGTGGGTTCCCTGAATGTGTGCCCTGAAAGGGTGCATCTTCCCTGTGGCTCCTCCCTACTTGCTTCCCAGCTATCAGGGATGAACGGCTTTCCCTCTGCTGCTGCTGCCCTTCTGCCGTGATGTTCTGCCTAACCTCAAGCCCAAAGCAACAGAGTCTGCTACCCATGGACTGAACCTCTGAAGGTGTGAACACAAACTTTTCCTTCTCTAAGTTGTTCTTGTTGGGTATTTTGGTCACAGCAATGAAATGCTGATGAACATAGTCACTCACAAAAAAACCTCTGCATCTGTCTCAGTCCCTTTCCCACTCTCCAGAGGGTCAAGCAAGATAATCCACATCTGTCATATATCGCTTTGTCTACCAGATTCTCTCACCTACTCATAAAGAGTAGTTGTCTGGTGGGGTTGTCGGTCTACCAGTTCTGCAAACAGCCTCACTCGTACAAATGTTTTCTAAATGGGCCCCCACAACAAGAGCAAAGGCAGCCTCACTACATCAGGCTGAGTGAGGTGACTCTCCCAGTGTGCCACCAGCGTGGTTCCAAGGTCCTCTCTCACTGAGGGCTCTGGGTCTATGAGACAGGGTTGCCTGGCTTCTCTTTCCCCTCCTCTTAGTGGAATTCTCTTTGAAATTAACAAATCAAGTAGTAAAATTAGAGAATTAAAGAATCCAATTAATAGGCTTAATTGGATACGTGAACAAAACCTGGGTTTTGCCAACATGGAAGAAGGGAATGACTATTGGGTAGACATACAAAAAGTCTGCCTCAATTATCTCTCTAAATGTATATTTAAAAATTTTCCACAATAAAACACTGCCTGTGTGATTAGAAAAGAAATAATGACTATGAGGGGAAATTGATGTATAAGACTAAGAAAGGTAGTCACACATTGAGGTATTTGAGGCAGACCCATTTCCTGATCAACCCACCATAGTCACATCACTTATCTATTTATAAAGTTTACACTCTTCACTGCTGAATATGATTTTTTTTTTAGAAAGAGGGGACAGTGAGAGAGAGAAAGAAGCAATTTTTATCCAGTTTTTCATATAACCTTCATTCCTTGGACACGAACACTTCGTTGTGTACGTGGTGCTGGGGTTTGAACTCGCATACTCGTGCTTGCCAGGCAAGCGTCATAACTGCCGAGCCACCGCTCCAGCCCCTGAATATGATTCTTTAAGCAGTTTTTTTTTATAATTTCTGCAAAATTTTGTTGGCCCATATGTCTGTGCAATAGCATTTTAAAGAATATTCAGCCCAGTAAGAAGACAAGAGACATCTAGGAGAAAAACATTCACAAGATTTATAAAGGATAAAATATTAAGAATTCAAATTTCTAAATAAGAAATGGATAAAGAGCCTGAAACAGGCAATTCACAGACTCTGAAATACAAAAAGCATATGTAAAAAGATTCCCAACATTACTAATAACCAAGAAAATGCAAAAAAAAAAAAAGCAGCAGTGTGATGTTTGTCTTTGACCAAGCATAATGTCAAATGGTGAAAAAGAGTAGTGTGAGTGACAGTGTATCTGCAGTCGGACCTTTCGTAGAGTTTAAAGTCGGTGTGAATGCAAGGGGCGGTGTATATCAAGGTTAAAGTGATGTATCCCCTCTGAGGTGGTTGGAGAGTTGGGGAAGAGTGGGAAGGGCTATGAGAAGAATGTGGGTACTAAAGGACTGAATGCACAGAGGGATCAGGGGATTGGGAGGGATTTGGAAAGACTGGAATTGGTGGAGGGTGAGGGAGAGGAACCAAGGATTTGGAAGGATTGGGACAAACAAGAACAAATGATACAGATTAGCAACAACTACAGAAAGTTGACGAGAGGCCCAGGAAGGGATGGGGTGGGACTGGCAAAGACTACAAATATAAAATGGAAACAACTGGTTCTCAGTGAATTGACCTAAGGCCACTGGCACACAGGACCTGTTAAGATTGAGCAAAGCCCTGGGGAAGAATGAGAGTTTAGCAAACAGGAAGCACTGATTTTCAAAGTCCTACTAACTGTGCCTTGCAGAGTTCTTTTACTTCCTCTCAGTTTGGCTCTGTTACTACAGTGTAGCTTGCTTCTAAAAGGCAGTCTGAGATCTTTGAAGACTCCTTAGTCTGAAACCTCCGGGCCTAGGTTTCATCTTCCCCCTGTGATCCTAAGGAAAAAAAATAACCCTTCAGCTGCCTTTAGTAGGAACTTCCTTTCTCTCACAACTCAGTAAGCCTTCCCAAATCCTGGAAGGGCATGAAAGGAGGCTGTCTCTTCAGTGGAGTGCAGATATGCATAAGCGGGTATGGGTCCTGAGCCTTTGGGTTCCAAGCAGGCATTTAGAAGGCAGAGTACCCTCTGGTCACCAGCTTTCTCTGTGGTTAATACAGTTTCTCACATTGTGAATCACAGGGAAACCAGAGAGCAAGAATCTGCAGAGGGTGTGTGCTATTATGGGCAGAATTGTGTCTCCCCAAAATTCATATGTTGAAGCCCTAACTCCCAGTATTTTGGAATGTGAGTGTGTGAGGAAGTAGGGATTTCAAAGAGGTAGGCCCTAATCCAATATGAATAGCCTCCTTAAGAGGAATGTTGGACACACAAGAGACACACTAAAGATGTGGGTGCAAAGAATAAAGACCACATTAAGAGGCAGCAAGAGGGTGACCATCTTCAAGCCAAGAAAAGAAGTCTCAGCAGGAAACAAACCCTGCTGACACCTTGATCCTAAGATCTAACTTCCCAAAATATAAGAAGATGAACTTTTGTCGCGTGAGACACCCAGTCTGTGGCATTTTGTTATGACAGCCCTAGACAACTAATGCAAGTCCTCAAGTCTGAAGGTTAGGGCCTTGGGAAACTAGAAATTCATTCAAGTCCTCTGGTTAACTATCATTGGAATTGCTTGGAATACCTCCTATAAGTAAGGAAGAGTTTCTGCTACCCTCCCATATTCATTTTTACTTTTTTCCTTTTTGTTCAAGAAATGGAAATTTTCATTTTCCACTATGCTGAAAGTTCCTGGGCTGATCCAGTTAGCAATAGTAAATACATTTAAAAAGGAAATGATGTCTGCCTAATCAGGCTGAGTCCCTCAGTTACCTTGTCTTCTAACTCTCTGTTCAAGGATTTAGTTCTTGGCTTTGTGAATTCAAAACTTTTTCAGTTAAGACTCGAGTAAATTATTTCCATGGTGATTCTAAGTAATTTATTAGAATTCACTGGTCAATAATAAGAAGACCAAACTATTTATGGTAGACTAGTACTAAACCATTTTTTTCCCACTAAGAAGAGCTAGGTAGAAGCCAAAAACGTAAAGCCACATTTGGAAAAATTCTTATTCTTTAGAACTCACTGAAAACTTGCACCTCACAGAACTCTTTCCTTCACTTTCCTGGAAAGCATTGGTTTTACTCTGCTCTGAGGTCCCAAGGAACTTCACATCAGAAACCCTGAATTGTGGTATTTTGGTTAGTTGCTTATATACCTGCATTTCCTATTAGACCATGTGCTCCAAGAGCAAAGAGATTATGTCTTATCTATCAGTTTATCTTCAATAGTGTCTAGACCACAGTATGTGTTTAAAAACCAAACAAAGCCCAGGAGAATGAATGAATTGAATGAAATAAAATTATGATGGCATATATTTTTTCTTTTTTCTTTCTTTCTTTTTTTTTTTTTTTTAGCGAGAGAGACAGTAGAGAATCAATTTTTATTTAGTTTTTCATGTGGCCTTTGCTGCTTGAAACTTTGTCGTATCTGTGGTGCTGGGGTTTGAACTCACATTCTTGCTCATGCCAGGCAAGCACTGTAACCGCTGAGCCACAGCTCCAGCCCCTCTTTATCCTTTTTTTTTTTTTTAAGATAGAGGGACAGTGAGAGAGAGAGAGAGAGAGAGAAAGAGATAATCAACTTTATTTAGTTTTCATGTGGCTTTTGATGTCCCAACACATCTTTGTGTACATGGTGCTGTGGTTTGAACCCGTGTCTTTGTGCATGCCAGGCAAGTACCTTAACCACTGAGCCAGCACTCCAGCCCCAACCATACATCTTTTCTAAGGAATATTCATCCTTGCTACTAGACTATCTCCAAACCATAATCCAGTAAGAATTATCCCTGGGAGAGTTTTCCAGAAGCAACATGTTTCCTGTAGATTAGTATGCCTATCAATTACCCCTCCTGACTCAGGCTCCAGATAGTTAACACATGTCACTTGTGGGTTTGCTCACCTGTGTCCACCGACTAGACTTTCTCTGTAGGCCCTCTAAACAGACTACCTCAGCTGCCAGCTTAGCCCAATTCTCCAGAGCAAGTTTATGGATTTGAATGAGGTCATGTAGATTAATGGTATCAATTAAACAAGTGACACTGGATAAATATTGAGCTGGATAATCCAGAGACATGAACCCAGTGTTTAGAGGCCAAAAGTCATGAAGAAATAAAAAATTGAAGCAGATTTCTAGGCAAGTATACACAACAAAGGGTCCATGCTCCCTGTTAGGGTGGGATGGAAGGTGTAAGTATAGATGGCCTGAACATCCCTCATATGTAGATGCTTACATGGTCATCTGTCAACTACAGATGAAGTAGTTGACAGCTTGTTATCTGATTGGAAGGTTCTTTGGACCCTGGTATTCTTTTTTTTTTTTTTTAACAGAAGGACAGAGAGAGAGAATCAGTTTTTATTGAGTTTTTCACATGGCTTTTGTTGTTCTGACACTTAGTCCTGTACTTGGGTGCTAGGATTTGAACCCATGTACTTGCGCATGCCGGGCAAGTGCCATAACCGCTAAGCCACCGCTCCAGCCCTGGGCCCTGATATTCTAAAGAAATTAGCCAGATCCAGCAGACTCAAATTTCAGAATTGCCTTTTTCCTTGCAGAACCCCAGTCTTCATTCCAGCTGGTTGTCCAATGTGCCCCCAACATGCTGCTGAATTTTAAGCTCCATGAAGGTGAGCTCACTGTGGTATCCCCAATACCATCACCTGGAACAGTGGCACTCAGCACCTCTTTGGTGAATGAATTGGCAAATGTGCATGTGATCAGACGCAGGTGTGGGTAGACAGACGTATGAACAAATCTCTATGGATCCACCATAAGGTGAGCTTTCCCAGTGCCCTCAGCATTTTGTCATTCTCTTTGTGATACGTCTTTGTCCAGCCACCTGCCCCTTGATAGCCTTGAAAGCCCTTAGTCATTTGCCTCTGATACCCTACCTTTGGAGACTAGCTTCTTATTAACTAAACCGTTGCACCACTCACTCCTGTAGCCTTAAGTTAATTTGGGTTAATTCTTAACTGTTTCCCTTCTGTACATGTGTCTTTCAATGGTCTGCCTTTATCTGATTTTCCCCAATTTCCTGTGCATTTGTGGTTTTCTTACAGGAGCTCTCTAGCTGAGGCCTCAGGCAGCCACACCAGATTCAGTGTGGGCACTTGAGTTTTCCAGGAGGCCCTGGGTCTCACCCAGCTGGTGTCCATCCAAACACTCCACCCAAGGTTGTTTATGCTGCAGGAGGAAGAATGCCGTCCCCAGAGCTAGTTCTTGGGGAGAAGAAGGACTGTTGATATAGCCAGCTCCCAAAAGAAGATCTCTCTGCAGCAGCTTCAGGTTGGTGATTTGTTTTTCCTCCAGCTAGTAAAAGCTGTCCACATTAGCTTTCCTTTCCATGAATTCTGTTAGTGTATATTCTCCAAATGTCCCTTGGGACAGACAAGGAGGAAAGAGTTTAAATCAATAGACCAAGCTTCAAGGAGACCAATAGCTTATCTGTCATTGACTCGCCAGCATCTAGCATCGTGCCTGACTTGATGCTCAATGCATATTGAGGAAGGAAGGAAAGAAAGGAGGGAAGGAGAGAAAGAAAGATGGATTCACCAATGGGTGGGAATGCAAGGAACATTAATATATTATTCAGAAACAATGTGATGATGATGGTCTTGTTTTCAAAGTTAACTAGGCACCTTATCACTAATACCTAGAATCAATAGGCAACTAAGTCACTTTGCAAAATGAGGTGTTTATAAATATAAAATAATAGACAAGCAGAATAACAACAAAAAGTGTGCTCTTTGGAACAGTAGTGGTCATGTTTCAGGAAAAATTAAAAACTCTGTAACTTTAACAGCCATTTGTTCTGTGTCTATGCTAATTGTCAAAAGCAAATTAAAACTACCAAGAACTTGGCTTTTGGTTGGCCAACAGATGGTTTATAGATAAATGCAAGCTGATCACAAAGGTGATAGTGTTGACTGCAACTGGTCTGTTTGGTATTTAGGAAAGGTCAGCTAATTAGAAATGGTGTACTGAGGAAATTTACAAATATCTAAGCTTCCTGCTGTTGAGAGAGATTAACCGCACAGTAATTCAGCAAACGCTCAGAAATATTTAATCATGTGTCAAGGAAAAACATCTCAGTGCAAGAAAAAAACAATGAAGGGAATCAGTATTTTTTCAGCACCAGTCTTTCATCTATTTGAGTTCATGCAGCCACACAATTCAGGTCCAGCAAGCCAACGTTGAAGAACCTATACATTGCAAAAGATCATGCCACCAAGTGAAGGAAGAAGAGAGTGATTGAGACAATATACTTTTTACACAGTCAGACTCCTAGCATGAAGATTATTTCTTCAGCAATCCAGATATATTAAAGCTGTCAATGTTAGGACAATTCTCTATAATTTTATAAGACCTTAATTTGGGAAAAAAAATGTAACATAGGAGAAAAATCTAAAACCATTTCCAAAGCAAATTCAGAAAAACCTCCCCTTTGACTCCAGCTTTGCAAAGATTGTGCTAAGGAAGCCTGGGGTTCCGTGAGCTGAAAGGTTTGCAGAGCATTTTACTCTCTTGATCAGCACAACAGTGCTTGTGATCCAGGTGGACAATGGCCAGCGACGAGCTGGCGACCGGTGCAGTGAATGCACACTCTGCAGCCGTGGGTGATAAATCAGACGACTGAGGCCTTCATAAGCTCATATGCTCTCAATATCACTTAGGAAACAAGCACACAAGTGTTCAGTGGGTCCCAGATGCTAGCCAGCAATCATTTTTGCCCTCTTTGACCATTTGTACTGTTTTTAGACATGACTTTTCTTTCAATCAAAAAATTTTAGGGGCCAGAGTGGTGGCTTGGCAGTTACAGCACTTGTCTGACATGCACGAGTGCACGGGTTCAAACCCCAGCACCCATGTGTCAGAGCAACGAAAGCCATGTGAAAAACTCAATAAAAATTGATTCTTTTCTCTCTCTCTCTCTCTCTGTCCTTCTCTCTGTAAAAAAAAAAAAAATTTAGACTTAAATATCCTTAAAAAGAAAATGATGGGGCTGGAGGGGTGGCTCAGAGGTTACAGCACTTGTCCGGCACGCACAAGGATTCAAGTTCAAACCCTCAGCACCACATATACAATGAAGTCTCAGAGCATCGAAAGCCACATGAAAAACTAAATAAAATTGATTCTCTCTCTCTCCCTCTCTCTCTCTCTCTCCCTCTCTCTCTCTCTCTCACACACACACACACACTGTCCCTCTCTCTTAAAAAAAAAAAAAAGGAAATGGTGGGGGCTGGGGGCTGGAGCAGTGGCTCAGAGGTTCCGGCGCTTGCCTGAAATGCACAAGGATGCGAGTTCGAACCCCAGCACCACATACACAACGAAGTGTCAGAGCAACAAAAGCCAAATGAGAAACTAAGTAAAATTGATTCTCTTTCTCGCCCACTGTCCCTCTCTTAAAAAAAAAGAAAAAGAAAAAAAAACGATGGATAGTGACACCTAAAATCATCTCTAATCGGCATCTTTTGGGAAACACTTCGGTGACAAAATCAGTTAAGACTATTTCAAAACCAATTCTGTGAAATAGAGATGTACTGGTAGAGAAGAAGTCAGACTCCTTAGACCTCGTGGGAAAATGTTAGAGAAGACCATTTGCTCAGAGTACAGTTTGCTCTTTGTGACTTTGTTTAAGAAGTGAGTTAATGTTTATATGACTTTAAACTTCAAAGTCCAGGCAATAAGAAGGAAGAGAGAGTGAGAGAGAAAATCAGTTTAAGTGTGTTTCCTCCTTGCATTTCCCCAGTGGAGGCGTGGAGACATGGCCACTGGAGGGAGGTGCTTATCTTATCAGGATACAATAATTTTTTATTAAATTATAAAAATTTATTACGCTGAGACACAAGTGCTGTTTCCCAATTCATGTGGCAGTTATTCTTGGTGGAGTTTTGGCGTGTCTTTAAAGACAATCCTCCTTTCCACAATCGTGTGAAACTCAGGGCCACACTTCTTTAGGTAGCAGTTGAATCTCAGGCATGTTTTATGTTTACAGTCACACTCTTGGTTTATAGGCATGACTGCTGGTTTGGGAATAAACTAGGACTCCATTTATCTGTGTTTTACAATGACAAGATCTCTGACTTGTTACTCTTCAAATACTTCCTTTCTGATTCCTCCCTTTTGTGGGGGCAAGGGTCACTTGGTCCTGACTTCAAGCCTAGACCAGCCTCATTTATGGCACCAGCAGGGTGGACAAGGTGTGAGACTGCCAGGTGAGCCCCTGGACAAGGCATCCCTCTAGGTCGGCTTCAAAAGGGAGCTCTTTGTCTGAAGGGAGGTCACTTACCTGCGTTTTACAGTCTTGAGGTGTTGTGGCGTGACGTATTGGACATTTAGGTACATTTAGAAATGTCCTATACCATGAAAGATCCCTTTAAAGTCAGGCTGCATGGTCGATAGGCCTGTATGTTCTTAAATAATGTATGGAAGATTGCAAAAGGAGCTGGAGAAAAGCTTTCTCCAATGGAAGCAGGGCGAGACTCAAGGAGGTAGAGCAGAACCCCCTCTGCTCTGGCAGGGGCTGCACATAGTGCCTTCCTTCTGAGGACACACTGTGGTCAAGAGCTGGGTGGGCGAGAGTAACTTTACTAGGAGAAACCTGACCAACACTACGCCAGCCAGATGGTCAAGGTCAACATCAACAGAGGGGACTCAGACGGACAGTCTGGACCCTAACAGGATGTGATGAGATGGTACCTCACCTCTGCTCGCCCTCCCAAACCCGTAACCCCTGTCTGGCCATGAAGAAAGCATCAAACGCCAATGAAAGGAAATTCTCTAAATACTTGATCCATCGTTACTCCTGAGAACTGTCTAGGTCATCCAAAACAAGGAAAAGGGGGCTGGAGCGGTGGCTCGACAGTTAACGGCGCTTGCCTGGCATGAGCGAATATGCGGGATCAAACCCCAGCACCATGTACATAAAGAAGTGTCAGAGCAACAAAAGCCACATGAAAAACTAAATAAAATTGATTCTCTCTTTCTCTCGCACTATCCCACTCTCAAAAATACATAAATAAAAATAAATTAAAAAAGGAAAAGATGAAAAATTGTCAAACCCAGAGGAGCCTTGACAGTTAAATCTAACTCTAACGTGATAACCAAAATGGCTTTTCCTAGAACCGAAAAAGGAAACTGGTTTAGGACTAAGGTTTAGAACTGCAGCCCAGGCTTCAGCGAATAATAATGTATCAGTATCTATTCATAGGTATAACAAATACCCCAATACTGTTTCAATAGGGGAAATTGGGCGTTGAGTATGTGGGAATTTTCCATACTGTCTTCTCAAATTTTCTCTAAACCTAAAATTAGTCTAAAACAAAAGTGTTATTAAAAAAAAATAAAAACACTAACAGCTAAGGAAACCACTGGTTGAAAAACTACTGAGACTCTCTGTAACTTCCAATATTTCCTGAAAACCCTTGAGAAACTTTATAACCACATCCAGAACAGGGTTGTTCCTCTAGTGGCTGTCACCGCACAGTCAGTGGGGACAGATTCTAGTTGTTCAGCTTAGTACTTGAAGATATTTAGAGGAGGGAAAGACAGAAGGAAAAGTACCGTAATTAGGCCTTCAATATGCACATTCACCTATTCATTCATGCACCCCTGTGTCAAACCAGTGCCTTCCTCTGGCTCAGGTCACTGTCTCTTCCTCCTTCCTAGACTGCTGTGTGTCTATCCACCTTGAGGGTGTGTTCACTTCCTATACATAAAGCCTTACAGTTTTCTGTCCTTGCCTTCTGCCACTGCTGATGATTCTGCCATCTACAAGTAGATCCACCTGACTGAGGATGCATCCACTCAGGTATCCCACGTGTGTGACAGATCTCCAAAGGTGCTCAATACCTCCTCCAGCCTTGCTGAACCCACTGCTCTTTTTCAGGGGGTGTTGGAAATCGAACCCAGGGCTTCGTGCATGCTTAGCACATGCTCTACCTGTGAGCTACACCTCCAGCCCCGCTACTCCTTTTATTTAATATCTCTTTTTTTTATGGTACTGGGAATTGAACCCAGGAGTGCTTTATTACTGAACTACATCCTTAGACCTTTGTATTTTTTTATATTGAGACAGGGTCTTGCTAAGTTGTTTATGGCCTCACTAAATTGCTGAGGCTGGCTTTAAACTTACAGTCCTAATGCCTCCATCTCCCAAATCACTGAGATTATGGGTGTGCACCACCACAACCAGCTCATCCCTCATTTTATGAATGATCTCACCACCCCATCATCTACCCAGATGAGGGACAGAAACAGGGTCTCACTAAGTTGCTGAGGCTGGTCTCCAACTTGCTATCATCCTCTCAGCCTCTCAAGTGGCTGGGATTATAGGCGTACCTTTCCCCATCTTTTGCCATGTTCTACTCCTGCTTGGTCTTCCATGCTCAACCCAAAGTCCCACTGAACCTTCAGCCAGAGGCTGTGCCTATTGAGTCTCCTTAGTGTCCTCTTAGGTGCCACTCCCCAGCTCCTGCCCACCCCTCCACCCTGCTCAACACTGGCATTGCTCTCATTCATCCCTTCAGCAATAGGCTCGTCTAAGTACCACAAATGCAGCCCTCAACAACAACAACAAAAACCCCTGTCTTCTGGGAGCATCCGCTGTCCACACACCGTCCTCAGGCTCCCTGTGTCCTCCTTATGCGTGGTGAGCACTACCGAAGTGCACCGTGAGCGACCACTGCTCAGAAAATACAATCAGATGTGTGAACGAAGGCCCTGGTTTTGTTCCTCCTGTCCTTCATGCCACTCAATGATGGGAATTAGAAAAATTCCTTCAAAATGCTGAGGAAAAGTAACACTACATCCCTCCATCCCCTCCTGGGGTCCATCCATCTATACATTTATTTAATTATTTTGGTGCTATGGATGGAAACCAGGCCCCCAAGCATGCTAAGTACAAGCTCCAAAGCTGAGCTACAGCCCTAGCCCTTTAAGCAGCACATATTTAGTGACATGTGACTACATGTCTTTCTCTGAAGGTCTCCACTTGCCTCTGTAAGGAGGAATACTTCATTCATACTTAAGCATCAAGCTATGGAACACAAATAATTGTATTTCTAGAGCAGAATATTCAAGTTATAAATATCAGTGTGTAACAGTGATAAGGGAGCCAGAGCTTAGGGACTGGGGTGGAGAAGAGCAGAAGACTTACAAAGCAGGCTCTTTCTCTCTTTTTACAAAAGTGGAAAGCTTCACACATTGTGTTACCCTGATACATGGCGCACTAGAATGTTTTAAGCAAGGCGCAGTGGCACACATCTATAATCCTAGAGATTCAGGAGGCTGAGGCAGGAGGATCCCAAGGTCAAGGCCAGCCTCAGCAACTTAGTGAGACCCTGTCTTGAAATAAAATTTGTAAAAGGGCTGTGGAGCATAGCTCAATTGTAGAGGGCTCGCCTAGCTTACGTGAGGCCTTGGGTTTGACTCCCAACAAAACAAAATAAAAAGAAAAGGAAGGAAACAGCTGTCCTCCAGTATCCATGTGGGGTTGATTCCAGGGCTCCCAGCAAGATATGAAAATCAAAGTTGTTCACGTGTCTTATATAAAATGGTGTAGTGTTTGCGTATAATCTGTGCCCATCCTCCTGTGTACTTTAAATCATCACTTGATTATTTATGTACTCAATATAATGTGAATGCTGTGTGAGAAGTTGCTATACCATATCATGTCGGAGGTGACAAGAGAAACGTCTGTCCTCATTTAGTACAGGTACGATTTTCAGATCCTTGGCTGGTGCAACATGAAGCTGTGGAACCTGCAGATACTGAGGGCCTGCTGTGCTTCTATTGCTTTTCTTTCCATGGTACAGCCTTTAGTACTGTTTGAATTATTTTTAATTAGAAAAACCAGCTGGACTAGGTAAACACTGAAGGGGTGATGGCATGTTTACTGTGGGAGACAGGGGACCCAACCCCAGAGGTTGTGGCAAGAGTTCCTTCCTCTGGTGGACGAGTCCAGTGGATGGCAGCCAGTGGCCCCAGGGAGGGCATGTGGCCTTCCCATCAGAGCTGAGTCACTGGCTGCAACTGTGGCTCGTATGCTCCCCAGGCTGCCAGGCACCACAGAAGGCCCCTGCCTCAGCCCCTGAGCCTCAGGAGCAGACTCCTGGAAATTCTGAGCCAGGTGCTGGGAAGCCCACCCAGTCTTCCTACCAGAAAGCCTTCTTCCACTCACAGGGACATATGGTGCCTGACCTCTCCCCTCTCTGTGCCCTTTTCTGATGATGTCGTTCCTACATGCCTTTTGGAAACATTGGGAGGAACACAACCTCTGGAACCTGAGGACCAGGATGAGAAGGACCCCACTCCACCTTGTCCAGGGACCTCATGCATTTATGCCGCTGTTCTGCTGCCACTCCTCTCCTGCCCATAATGCACCCTCCCTGTGTCTCAGATTCGTATGAGGAAGGAAAGAGAGGCAAGCACTCTTTCAGCTACGATAGTCTCATTTGGTGGCTTTGTCTCTGAACTTTTGCTCCTAATCACCCCCTTCCACCCCATGCATGTTGGGGGCATCAAATCCGATTTCTGAGTTGCTTCTATGTTGGTGTGTTAGGGTGTGCATCCAAGCATCGGAGACAGAGGTAGAACCACATAGCTCACTGAAAGCCCAGAGATTGGCAAAGGCCTGGATCAGGGGCACACATGGAGAATGCTATTCACTCCAGGGAACCACTGGACAGAGTGAGGCTGTAACTGTGTAAGACAGAGAAAGAAAGGGAACAGAGAGACACAGATTGCTGGCTAGCCCAAATGCGTCACCATCGGGTTGCATCTGAGGAGGGAATGTGTTGTATGCCATCTTCCCCTAGGGTGTAGGACCAGGCTCAGCAACAAATTTCACAGCTGCTTCAAGAATGGCTGTGTTTGTGCATGCACGTGTGAGTGTATGTGGGCACGTGTGCATGCATGCACGTGTGTGTGCATGCACGTGTGTGTGCGTGGGTACGTGTGCATGTGTGTTTAGGGAGGTGTGAGCATCAAGCCGTTCTCTGGAGTCTTTTGGCTGAGGCTGAGAGAGTCATGTTTCCCTTTTGTGGGTTTGGGCAGAAGGAGAAAGGTCCCAGAAGCCCTGATCTGCTTGGGAAGCTATTCTCACTGGTCTCTGAGCAAATGTCTGGTGATCGATCATGTGTCCCTGCTCAGAGAGGATTCTTCTGGGAAGGCCTGTGAGTCAGGGCCCCCCAGAGTCCTCCGCTGGGTGACTTCAGATGAGTCACGGACTTCTTGATGCCTGACGAGTAAATGGAGGATAATGCTACTTGCCTTCTGCAGTCTGCAAGGTTCGTGGCCCTCTGGGTGAGGGAGGGTCAGCATCAGAGAAGTGTGTCACCAGTGTTTCCTCAGCCCACCCTAGCATTTCCCGCAAGTCCCGTCACACACCACATGTGACAGCATAGCATGTCTCATATTTGCTCTAATATTGTTTTGCTTTCTCTGCCTACTGGATTTTTTTTAATCTGAAGTCAAATCATTCAGGGCTCTTGATGGTCTCTGAAATGCATTGAATTTTCCCAGCTTGCCGTTTGAATTTTGACTCTCCCATTTTCCAATTTGGAATGCCCCACTACTCCAACCAAACCCATAGCTTCCCCGAGCACTCGGTGGACATTCCCACCCTCGCTCGCGTCTCTCTTCTTGTCTGGATGCACCTATCTCTTCCACCCCTCAGATTTTACTTTCTCCTGTGGACTCCTGCTCAAGTCCCACCTCCCCTGTGACACCTCCCCCAAGTACTGGTGGCCCAAGGCCATTTCCCCTATCTCTGAGCCCCATGGCCTTAGCTGTACTTAGGGCACCTTCCCACTTGGCATAGGCTCTGGTTGATGGTGTTGGCATCTTATCTGGCCCACCTCTTTATTGTTGGGGAATGTATTTTACACTTCGCTCTATTTCCAAAGTGTGGGACGGGCTATCATATCCAGTGCATGCACTGCGATGTTTGCTCTTGTTAAAGATGAAAGATCAGCCGCCTGAATGGTGCCCTGAATGCTTGCTCCCAGAGCCCTAGGCTCCTAGGACAAGCAGGTGGCACTGGGGAGTGCAGTGAGAAAAAAGCAAGAGGTTGGCTGTCTGTCTCTTCTGTATGGAGACTTTGAAAAATGCTGATGTACTCTTAAAAAAAAGATTCTGTGCAGAAATTTTGAAAACCATTAGACACACTGTTATTTCTATGCCTAAGGTGATAAGCAGAAGAAACTCCTACCCATCATTGACAAGCTCTCTGTAGCACAGAGAAATCATCAGGAAAGGAAGGATTTGGACCAGGAATGGGCATTTTTACAGCACCAAAAAAATAATACCTGTGCTGTGGAACGGGTTTCCCAACAACGAGCTTGCCCATGCCATCTGCATTCCCACAGCAATGCCTTGCTCAGCTCACTCACCCACAGAGCCCCTGGCTCCGCAGCAGGCCGGGGTTTGCCCACACATAGTGTTGCAGTGGAACTTGTCACAGTTACCCTGACAATTGTAAGGCTCTCGCTTCCTCCTAGACCCACAGTTGAGAATTCCTTCCCCACAGCGTGGATCTGCAGCATAGATTAGAGTTTGCTTGGCCGGCTTCTCAGCTTTGGCAAGGGAGAATGTCAGGAAACATGAGACCTCAGGCACAGCGTAGTTGCTCTGACAGAAAGCGTTGTCAGCACATACGGTGAGACGCATATAGCTAAGACATGCCCTGAAAATCCCCTAAACAGCCATGGACATCCGCCTCTCAGCAAGGCTAACACAGCCATTTTCCTCAGCACCAGAACAAAACCAGGCAATGTGGTGTTTTTGTATCCTGGGCCATGTTTTATGAAAAATCTTTAAGTATTAGGTCCCTTCTCGGCCAGGGAGCCACATGCCACAGAGGCCCACGGTCACTGAGCACCCCAGGGAAATGCAGGCACTATCTGACATCTCGTGGGAACGTGGAGATGCCCACAGCATTAAATCCCTGCCCCACTTTCCACCTTCCCTCCTTCCTTCCTTTCCGCCAGTGATACATGGTTAACTCGTTAGTTGTACGTGAGACCGGATGCCACAGTAAAGCACGGTACCTCCATCTGCCCCAACTCCCTGCAGCGCTTGTTCGTCTTTCTTCCACATGGGGATAAAATACTCTTTCAGACAGGGACAGGGTCTTGTGGTTTGCAGCATCCCAACCCCAGCCACCATGAGCCAGCCCTTTGCATGCACTCCATCCAGCTTGAACGTCCCTTAGGTAGGTGGCTGATCCTAAACCTGCTGTGCTTTCTTCCTTACCTTAGAAGTGAACATTAACAGAAGAGGGAAAACGGAGCATACAGACAAAGCACTCCCAGACTTTGTACAATTAGCTAGGTATGAGGGCTGACCTTTCAGATCGTCTTTCCGAATAGGAAAAATGGACTTGATCAGCGGTATTCAAACACGACTGTCCATGTGACGCACAGTGGTACATGCCTGTAATCCCAGGAACTCAGGAGGCTGAGGTGGGAGGATGGCAAGTTTAAGGCCAGACTCAGCAAATTAATGAGACCCTGTCTCAAAATTAAAAACATAATGGCCTAGAGATGTAGCTCACTGGTAAAGTGCCCCTGAATTCAATCTCCAGTACAAAAAATAAAATGCTGTTTATGAGATGACAGATTCTGATTTAGTAGCTCTGAGATAGATCACGAGTCTGCATGTCCGTTGCTGCCAAGGTCACTGCTGCTGTGCCCTCCCCACCCAGTGCTGACAGTGCCTGTAGTCCAGGACTGTGCTGAAGACCTTTGGAAAGGGTGCTTTTTTGGAACCCCTTGCTTGGAGAAGCAGCCTCAGCCACCTCATGGGTGAACTGACAGTGGCCACAGTCATGTTATATAGACCTGTTGTAAGCAATAAATGACCTCATGTTTGCAGCATTTAGAACTATGCCTGATACACAGTAATTGCCTTACAAGTGTTTTTAGAAACAAAAATGTTAGAAACCCCAGGCCAGCTGTCTACTAGTACACTCCCTTCTGCTACCTCTGAGACAAATGAAATCAGCTTCCTCAGATGCAAGTAAAATCCTGGCCTGAGATGAAACTGAACACCTGGGCTAAGACAGACAAAATAAGAGGTGTAACTGTTACTTGTGATCATTTTTCCCTGCCCAGGAGCACATGAGCTGTTCCAGACAGCTCCGTGTGGGGGATGGTGTGGGAACTGGTCCTGGCCAGACAGGAATGGCCTTAGGCCTTCCATGACTGCCACCATTACCACCAGCAGCACCTTCTCCACACAGCCCAGCTTGCTTCCTCTGATCACCTCTCTAGGAGTCTCAGCTGAACGCTGTCATGTGCTGGTCCTCAGTTTCCATCCATCACATTACCCCCTGTCGTTTCGCTATTTTAAATGACAAATAGTTATCACTGTTTGAAATTATCCAGTCTAGGTACAATTGTGATGCCTTTCCCCTACAATGCAAGCGTGCGTTGCCTTCTCTGTTACACAGTGCTGGTCACAGAGTAGATGCTCAACAAATATTTGGTGAATGCAGGACCCACCACAAAGTCAAACACCGTGGAGTGGAAGGGGAAAATATGACTCATTCTTTCTGTTTTGCCCATCACTACCATTCTCTCTCACACAACTGAGAGCTGTCCCTAAGAGGTGGTGGTCTGCAAGCAGATTGTGCTGTGTGGGACTCCATAACCATGGAGAAGGGGCCCTCCCCACTTCCCTCAAAGACTCTCAGTCTTGCCTGACTGCTGGCCAATGGGACATTTGTCTTAACGTCTTAGCTAAGTACAAAGGCACAGGCTTGCTCCTGGATAAGCCTTATTCAGAATATTCACATATTCTAGATAGCAGGCATCAAGCCCAAGCCGATAGCTCTATTCAAACCCAGGAGCTTCCAGCAAGAGTAACTGGCAGTTTTCAATCAATTTCTCTTGACTGTCAATTCTAAAATGAACAATTTTACGTGTTCAAATGAAACATGGGCTGGGCATCTCAATAGTTCAAACCAAGAAAGAAAAAAACAATTCTTACTTGGGGGTCAAAGATGAATTTACAAATACAACCAACCTAGGCCGGGCACGATGGTACACGCCTATAATCTCAGGTACTCAGGAGGCTGAGGAAGGAGGATCACAAGTTCAAGGCCAGCCTGAGCAACTTAGACCTTGTCTCAAAATACAAAATAAAAAGGGCTGGGGATGTAGCTCCACGGTGCACTTGTGCACTTGCACAAGGCCCTGAGTTCAATCCCAGTACCTTAAAATAAATAGTTTTTTTGCAGCTTCCCAATGGGGCTTCTGTCAGCATCTGGGCCAGGGCACTCTGGACTTTCCCACAAGATAAGGCAATTACCATCACCATCTCTGGGGCACTAGATGCCATTAGTTCCCGGCCCTCTCCAGTCTTTGTGCCAACAAAAAAATGTCCCCTGGCATTTCTAAACACCCCCTGAGGGGTACGATGGAGTCATCTGAGAGCCACTAGCTACTAGGGGAAAATAAACTACTTCCCTTTACCTCAGATGTGGTATTTTCTAATATCTCGCTTGGGAAGTTGAAAAAAAATAATTTTAATTACATGACTAATACACTTTTTTTTTTAAAGAGAGAAGGACAGTGAGAGAGAAAGAGAGATACAGAGACAGAGAGAATCAATTTTTATTGTGTTTTTCACATGGCTTTCGTTGCTCCGACACTTAGTTGTGTACATGGTGCTGGGGTTTGAACCTGTGTACTTGAGCATGCCGGGCAAGCGCTGTAACCGCCGAGCCACCGCTCCAGCCCCTACACTTTTTTTTTTTTTAAGAGAGAATCAGTTTCATTTAGTTTTTCATGTGGCTTTTGTTGCTCTGACACTTTATTGTGTACATGGTGCTGGGGTTCAAATCCAGGTCCTTGCACATGCCAGGCAAACGCTGTAACCACTGAGCCACCACTCCAGCCCCTAATGCCCTTTTTTTTTTTATAGAAAGAAGGACAGTGAGAGAGAGAAAGAGAGAAGCAAAAGCAATTTTTAATTTAGTTTTTCATGTCCTTTTTGTTGCTCTGACACATCGTTGTGTATGTGGTGCTGGGGTTCGAACCCACATACTTGCGCATGCCAAGCAAGTGCCGTAACCACAGAGTTACAGCTACAGCCCCCCTAATACACTCTTTTTGCACACAAATATTATAGATTAAACTAAAGTGTCCTTTGATGCCCATTCTCAGTTTTTGTCACCCCCACATCAGAGTATAACCATGAAGCATCTGTCCTTCCCTTTCCATGTTCTGCATGTTTACATAGAGAATCCTGTCTACAAGTAAGGTGAGTGTCTGCACGCTGTATATCATCTGCAACTTGAGTTTTTCACTCTCAAATATGTGTTGAAGATCTTTCCACATCAGAGCACATAGAAAAACCTCATTCTTCATAAGGGCTGTATTTTACCATGCCAATGGGAGTCTTAGCAGAGAACTGCAAAGGAAAAGACTGTCCTGCGTGAGGCTCTGCCTGTGGTCTGATCACAGGACCAGATTAAAGAAAAGCTGAGGTCATTTTGAATCATTCCTTGCAGCCCTGCTGCTATCCACAGAACAAAGCAGTGCCTGGACTTGAATTAAAATGCTGTGTCCCTTGGCCTGGGTACACCCGCTGGTGTGTAAGCCTCACTCTCCGGGTCTACCAAACTGCAATTAGTGAATTTCTTTCCATAGCCTCTGGCTTGGAGTTTTCGGTGAAGAAGTGTGGTTCTGGGCTGGAGTGGTGGCTCAGCAGTTTCAGTGCTTGCCTTGTATGCACATGGACACGGGTTCAAACCCCAGCACCATGTACACAACAAAGCATCACAGCAATGAAAGCCACATGAAAAACTAAATAAACTGGATTCCATCTCTCTCTCTCTCTCTCTTTCCTCTCTCTCCTGCTCAAAAAAAAAAAAAGTGTGGTTCTAAAAGCAGATTTGATGAGCATCTTAGTCTGTTTTCTGCTGCTATAACAAAATATCTGAGACTGGGTGTGGTAGTCAACTTTCTGTTGCTACCACGAATGTCTTAGATAATCAATTATAAAGAGAAAAGAGAAAAGGTTTATCTTGGTTCATAGTTTGGGAGGTTCCAGTCCATAATTGATTGACACTGTTGCTTTTGGGTCTATAGCAAGGAAGCACATCATGGCAGGGAGTACATGGTGGGGCAAAATCACTCCCCTCAGGGCCAGCATGCACAAAAGGAAGAGGCTGGGGTGCCACAATCCCCTTAGGGTATGCTATCAACGATCTAAAGACCTCCCGTTAAGCCCCACCTCCCCCAAACAACGCCTTTCAGGGGACCAGGCCTTTGACACATGGACTTTGGGGGACACTTAATATAAATTATAAACAGTAGAAGTCTGTTTTGCTCATGGTTCTGGAGGCTGGGAAGTCCAAGTACGTGGTGACGTCATCTGTCAAGACCCTCAGTGCTGCTTCATAACAGGTGGAAGGAAAAGCCAGCACACAGGTGACAGAGAGAGCACACCTGGATAAGAAAGCCACCGCCGTGAGAACAGCATTAAGCCGTCATCATGACCTCGTCACCTCTTCAAGGTCCCACCTCCCAGGACTGTCATGGTAGCAATTAAATTTCAGCATGACTTTTGGAGAGACATTCCAGCCGTAACAATGATCCCTTTTTTCTTCAACTGAGTAAAGCATCAAGGACGATGTTTTCTTTTATGTGTGATATAGATCTACGACTTGAGCACCTAGGATCAGGAATCCTCATCCCTTATTTCTAAATTCTGCCATTCATAGTAGGATTAGCTCGTGAGTATTCTAGCTCATTTCTCCAGATGAGAAACCCGAGACCTGGAGAAATGACCCTGGTGAGTGATGCAGATCCAGGGCTTGCTCTCTGATGATAACTTATGATACCATCAGTTTATTCACCCAACCGTCTCCATCGAATGCCTATAACGTGTAGGGCTGGTACCCAGCATTAGGAATACAGCAGTAATCAAAGGTAAAACCTGTGCCTTTATGGAGCTGGCGTGTTAGTGGGGAGGACTGTGAAGAAGTAAACAAACAAATGCTACAATGTAGGGAGCATGTAGGGAATGTCCCCAAGGTGTGACGTTCAAGCAGTGACCTGAATGAAGCAAGGGAGTAAGCCAGTGAAATCCCGGGTGAATCCGTGCTGCAGAAATCAGAAGATGCAAAGGCCCTGTGTAAGGACGTGTTAGCACATTCAAGGAGCACAGCCAGCCAGCAAGGCCAGAACAGAGTCATCCCAGCAGCAAGCTAGACCAGAGAGGCACCAGACCCAGTTCACTTGAGCTTTGAGGCCATGGTTAGGACGCCGCATTGTTTCCGAGCGTAATGGGAAATCCTGGAGTTTGAGCAAGGCAATAATATGACCTGCTTTAAGTTTTTAGAGAATCATCCTGACTCCCATATGGAGAAAAGATTGTAGGTAGGGTGTTGTAGATTCAGGACCATCAGGCAGAAGGCAACTGTAGAAATCCAGGGAAGAGAAGACAGTGGCCTGGGACAGAGTAGTAAACTGTGGATTAAGTGAAGGAAGTAAAGTAAAAAATCAGTGATTGGGACGCCTTAAAGCTAAAAATCTTTTGCACTGCCAAGGAAATAATCAAAAGAGTAAAGAGGTTTCCTACAAAATGGGAGAGAATCATGGACTGTGATTCTTCTGACAGGGGTCTCATTTCCAGAATCTACAAAATTCTCAAAAATCTCAACTTTAAAAACACAAACAACCCAATTAATAAATGGGCCAAAGAGCTAAATAGAAACTTCTCAACAGAGGACATTGATCAAGCCAATGAATACATGAGAAAGTGCTCTAAATCACTAGTAATCAGAGAAATGCAAATGAAAACTACATTAAGATATCACCTCACATCAGTCAGATTGGCAAAAATGAAGAAAATAAACAGTAATAGATGCTGGAAGGGTTGTGGAGAGATAGGCACACTAACACACTTTGGTGGAACTGCAGACTGGGACAGCCCTTCTGGAAAGCAGTGTGGAGAATCCTCAAAAAACTAGAGATGAGCCCACCATATGATCCTGCTATTCCTTTCTTGGGTATTTTTCCCAGGGATTTAGAATCAGCATATTACAGTGACACAACGAAATCGATGTTCATAGCAGCTCAATTTACAATAGCTAAATTATGGAAACAACCCAGATGCCCCTCACTGGATGAATGGATCCAAAAACTGTGGTACATATATACCATGGAGTTTTACTCAGCAATTAGAAACAATGATATTGCAGCCTTTGAAGGTAAATGGATGGCTATGGAAGAAATTATGCTTAGTGAAAAAAGCATAATCCAGAGAACCAAGGGTTGAATGACTTCACTCATCTGTGGAGGCTGGAGCTAGACCCTGGCCATTGAGATAGGAGGTCTATTATTATGTGTTAAATCCAGATAAGGTGTAATGTTACACAACCTAAGGCATTTGTAGAGATGTATTGGGAAGGAGAGGGGGGAGGGATAAGGGTGGCTAATTGGGGGGGGCTCTTGGGAGTAAATCTAATTTTCAGAATTTATATATATATATATTATATTATTTCATTAGAAGCTTGTTTGATTGTTCAACAGATAAATTTCTGAATAAAAAAAAGAAGTGGTCAGACTTGGATGTGTTTTGTCGCTAGAACTGATGAGGCTCTTTGATGAACTGGAGAGAGCCGTGAATAATGACTCCTAGGCTTTTGCATGAATGTCTGATTGAACATGGGACCATTTCCTGAACTTAGGAATCCTGATGTGAGGTGGGGAGAGAGGAAATAAATTTAGGGAGAGGTTGGGAATCAAAAGTTCTATTTTTGACACATAATAATTGTGAAGCCAATTAGACAGGCAGATGGAAATATTGAATCAACTAATAGGTCCATCAGGAAGAGTCCAGGCTAGAGATACAAATTTTGGGGTGTCATTAACATCTTGATGATCCTTACAGCTGTGGAATATAATAAGATTAATGGGTATTCAGTTTATTAACTACTCTGTAAAGGTCACAGTGCTTTGTGCTAGGAATATAGCAGCAAGAAAGCTGACAGTGATTAGTCTAAGTAGCTTGCTCTGAACCCTGTGTGCCACCAGGAATGGTCTTGACCTCTGTTTTTATTAACTTCTTAAATGTTAGAGAAGAGGCAACCTTAAAGAGATGATGGAACACACTCTAAAACCTTTATCCAATTTACAGTTGAAGAAAATGAGGCCAGGAGAGATTAGGTAATTTGTTTAAAGTTAATTATTTAAAAGTCACTTACACTTTAGAGTTAAATTGCTATAGCTTGGGTGTTAAAACATTCCCCCCAAAGGACCAGCGTGATGGTGGATACCAGTACTCCTGGAGATTCAGGAGGCTGAGGCAAAAGAATCACAGCAACTTAGCAAGACCATGTCTCAGTATTAAAATTTAAAATGCAGGGGTTAGAGCTCAGTGGTAAAGCACCACTGGGCTCAATCCCCAGTATATTAAAAAAAAAAAAGTCCCCCTAAGGTCCAAATGGTAAAGACACGGTCCCCAACATTTTGCTTTTGGGAGACAGTGTAAACTTTAAGAGGTGGGGCTGAGTAAAAGGTCTTCTGATCATGGGGGTTTTGCCCTGGAAGGGAATAGTGGGACCTTTCTCTCTCTCTGCTTCCCACCCACCCTGGGCAGCTTGCCCCCTCCTTGATGTACTGCCTCACCATAGGCCCAAAAAACAAGAAGGCCAACCAGTCATGGACCAAAACTCCAAAACTGTGAGCCAAATAAACCTTTCCTCTTTATAATTTGATTATCTCTGGTATTTGTTATAACAGAAAGTCAACTAACAAGTAATGCATATGTCAAATCAAAATTGTTCATATTCATCATTTCTATTTGCATTTCTCTTGTGTTCTGTGGGATAGAACTGAAGTTGAGTGGGGAGTAAAAAGATGATTAAAGGCTTTGCCCTAAAGACATGTGAGGAGGGGCTGGAGTGGTGGCTCGGCAGTTAAGACGCTTTCCTGGCATGTGTGAGGATACAGGTTCAAACCCCAGCACCATGTACACAACAAAGTGTTGTAGCAACAAAACCCATCCCTCTCTCTCTAAAAAATAAAAATAAAAAAGACATGAGGAATTCAACTGAATTCAGTCAATATCGAATGCTTACTGTACTGGAAACTATGCATATAAGAATGACTACAAATCATCCTGAAACAGCCCACAGAACAGGAGAAAATGTTTGCAGATCATACTTATTAAAAAGAACTTGTATCTGGAATATTTTAAAAACTCAGTCTTACAACTCAATAATAAAAATTCAACACAAGTGAAAAGTTGGCAAAGGATCCAAATAGACATTTCCCCAAAGAAAATAATAAGTACATGAAAAAAACATAGAAATTATCAATTATCCGGGAAATTCAAATAAAAAACCACAATGAGATACTACTGCACACCCTCTAGGATGGTCAAAATAAAAAAATACAGACCATAATCAGCTTTGGTGAGGCCGTGGAGAAATTGGGACCCTCATACGTTGCTGATGGGATAATGAAAGAAACCAGCCACTTGGGAAAAGAGTTTGGCAGTTCCCTAGAACTTTAAACAAGTTTCCTTGTGACCCGGCAATTCTACTGCTCAGTGTATACTCAAAAGAAATCAAAACATAAAGGGCTTTAAACACATGCACATGATTGTATACAAATGCTATTCATTGCAGCATTAGCCAAAGGGTGGAAAGAACCCTCACATCCATCAGCTGACGAATGGATAAACAAAATGAGGTGGAGCCAGCAGTGGACGGTAGGGGCACGCAGTGCAGTATTGTTGGATAAATTATCTGGATCCAGGTTAAGGTGAGAATGGGGAGCCCTCAGAACACAGTGAAGCAAATACCAGAAAGACACACAGCAAAGGAAGATGGATGAAAAGCATGGATAGCCCAGAGCAGAAAACAGAAAGAACTGTTACGAAACACGAGGGAGATCTTAAAGCAAGGGTCTACTTAACAGAGGCAAAGGCTGCAGCAAGGCCATGAGCAGAGACCAAGACCCAGCCCCGGACTGTGAGCGTCCATGCCTGCAGCATGGCCTCAACACTCCAGCTGCAAAGACACTGACAGGACAATTAAAAGGATCTAGGAATATGGAATGTGTGTCCAAGACGCTATTACGGAATTATTGTTAATTTTGTCCCGTGTGATACAATACTGTGGGTGTGTAGGAAGATGTCCTTATTTTCCAGCAATACATACTGAAGTATTTTAGAGTATACAGAAAGTCTACAATTTATTGAATAAGAACTTAACAAAAAAATGGATGTAGATAATTATGGAAAAATACTAACAATGGTTCGTTCTACTTTTAGGAAATTTAAATTTTATTTAAACAAATTTTGATTTAAAATTTTAATTTCACTTTAATTTTAAATTTTAAATTAAAATTTGTTTAAATGAAACAAATGACCTGAAAAGAGGCCACTGGATCAGGCAGCTGGGAGATGCCTATTGACTCCTGAGCACAGAGTGGATGAATAGTGGGCCTCACCCAGATTGTGGGGGATTTGATGAGAGGCAGCAGTTCAGCCCTGAAAGAGAGCAAGCGAGAGAACAAGGTCAAATGAAAGATTTGTGCACAGGCTGTGTTTCAAAAGAAGCTGCTGAGGACTGAGGGCATTGGGAGAAACAATGATTCCAGGAGGAGGAGGAGGAGGAGGAGGAGAAAGATCTTAGGTGAGGTGTTTAGCTCAGGAAGGGAAGTTCCTCCAGTCCTTTGTATGCAGGGGGGTATTATTTGGTGGAAATAAAACTGAATGGAAGTGAAGAAGCTTACATGAGTATATGGAGCCGTGTTGCATCTCCACTGAGAACAAACGTATGCAAGTGTATGTTTCCAATAGTGTAAAATCAAAAACACAGCCACATTCCATCAGCTTCCTACACTTTGGGAATGGCATAGTGTATTGTCAGGATCTGTTTAAGAGAGCATCAGGTGTGGAGCTTGCTAGTGGAGGGCAAGGAAGTGAGCAGGTGACCACAGGGGAGCCATCAAAGTTGCATGTGGTAATCCTTTGCATTCAGAAGAGATGGACTATTCTCAGCAACCAAGACCCTAGAAGTTTGGCCAAACTGCAGTTTAATCTTGTGACTGCCTAGAATCCCAGGGGGTTTCCATCCAAGGGAGCAAGACAGCAGCATCATTTGGGGACTTCTAGGCACAGTGTTAAGTCCTGAAAGTCACCATGGAGGGGAGCATCACAGAGCATATACTAGAGCCTTTGGAGGTGAGATGATGGTGTGAGGCTAAACACGAGTCCTTTCTAGCTGGTCAGGCCACAGGGCTGGTCTTCTTCTATGAGTAGGTGAGCTATGGGAAGGAGTGGGTTATACCTGAAGCAAAGGAGATCAAACAGGTTGAATATTCTCCCTTGGTGGCCACAGATTCCAGAACATTGTCTAAGGCTGTCACTACATGCATAGACTTCTTGTCCACAAAGGAGTTTTGTCTTCTGGTCTATACCAGCAGAGGGGGTATCCTCAGCCCTGGTAGGCTGGAGATTCCGGGCCAACTGGAACTGACCCAGTGAAATAGACCAGTATCTTGAGCAACCTTAGTGGACCCAGGACCAGCCAGGGATCAAAACACAACCCTCTTTCTGGGTAAAGAAATATCCACAAAACCTCTGCTTCGAACATGGTATAATCTTCAGATGGTTACAAGGATCATATTCATGGTAGTTGTCTTTCATCTTCCGGTCCTAGTGACAAGTGCCATTTTGTAAATTTCAAGAATGAGGCCACCATTCCTTTGTCAGCAGTTCTCAAATTTTTCTACCCAAGGAACTCTAAGAGAAGAGGAGAGAAAACTTGGATCCTGAGAACCTTGAGGGACTTGGATCTAAACAGGATATTTAAAGCACAAAATCTATGCCATACCTTCTTGGTACCTTAGGAACCCCAATGGACTTTGCATTCCAATGACAGCAAGATAGGTGTCGTCCCACTGTGGTCAGCCTTGGCTGTGTTTTAGTGAGCTTCCAAAATGATTTTCTGTCACTGTTATAAAGAATCACCACAAACTGGGTGGCTTAAAACATACATTTATCTTCTGATAGTTCTATAGGTCTATCATGGCTCCCACTGTCCTAAAATCAAAGGGTCTGCAGGGCTATGCTTCCTTTTGGAGGCTGGAGGGTTGAAGATGTTTCTAGAAGGGTTTTTAGAAGTCCTTTCCAGCTTCTAGAAACTTCCCCTATTCCTTGGCTCATGATTTTCTTCCTCCAACTTCAAAGCCAACATAGCCACATCATCCTCTCAGGGACCACAGCTGGGAAAAGTTCTCTGCTTTTAAGAACTCGTGTGGTTACACTGTGCTCACCTAGATAATGTAGGACAACCTCCAATCGCAAGGTCCATAATGTCAATCACATCAGCAAAGCCCCTTTGCTATCTGTGTAAGGTAACACATTCATATCCTTGGGATTAGAACATGGAAAATTTTGAGGGCCCATTACTTTGTCTATCATAGCTGCTATGGGAAGAAGCCCTGTTGTACATCCAGGGGAGAAATAAAGTAATTCCCATCTTCCCAAGAGGGTAGGCAGGTTCTGTTGCATTCCTAGATTCTTCTTCTCATCAAGAGATCTCAGGTTTACCATGTATTGCTAAGAGTTATCAGTCTCGCCCAGATATGATAACAAGAACCATCGCAAGGAAAGAAGCTGGATAAGACTTGGTGTTTGCATGGGTTAAAAAGATAGGGCGCCCACTCTGGATGGGAAGAAACCTTTGGTTTCTTTGGAAAAGGGAGGTCCAGTGTTCCGGGATGGCAGAATTTTTTTTTAAATACTGGTTTCAAGAGGGTTGGTAAGGGTCAATCGTGGAAATGCAGGTGTGGACTGTCACAGAGCTGTCCTTGGGGATGGCTGCATGGGCATGGACAGCTGATCCTGGACTCCCTGTGCTGGGAAATGGTGAATTCAGACCCGTAAAGATGCAAGGATGTTGCATTAAAGAACGGTGCTTGCCTGGAATGCATGAAGACCTGAGTTCAAACCCCAGCACCACGTACTACATGAAGTCTTGGAGCAACAAAAGCCACATGAAAAACTAAATAAAATTGATCCTCTCTCTCTCTCTCTGCCTCTCTCTTAAAAAAAAAAAAACAATGGGGTTCTGCTCATACTGCTCCTTCTTTCCTATAACATTGAAAGCCAAGCAGACCCCACGCTGCAAAGATAGATTTTCCCTTTCCCATTCCCGCTGTCTTTCTGTAAGATTCAGAGTGCTTCTGATAATTCACCTTTGACCCCATCCGGTGGACTAATTATCTTGGACCGATTATGCAAGGAGAGTACTCTCCCATCCCCTCCCTGGATTCCACCTCTTAGCTTCCCTTTGGGAGCACATTACTTCTTCCTAAGCTCTGCAAAGGGTGTGGGGTGTGTGTGGCTGCTGGGAGCCCCTCACCTCTCTTAAGTGCCCATAGCATCTAACATGCAATAGGTTCCCATTGTTAGCTTCCTTCCCTGTCCCTCTCTCATCCATTCTAACAACTTAGTTTCTTCTTGGGTCCTCACCCACCAAATCATTATGGCAACTGAAAACACCCCCACAGATTTCTCAAAGGCCTCCAGGGGTCAGAACCTCTGCTCAGAGGGGTCTGAGTGAAGGCCACGTCCGCCCCCAGGGGGGCTACAGAGGCTTTTCATAGCTTAGAGAGGCAGAAGAAATTTTCCTGAACAACTCCCTCTTGGGTTCTGAACAGTATCTGTGATTTCTTAGCAGTAAAAGCCATCACCTCTCTCCGAAATTCCTACTGTCAACCTTGGGCTATGCTGTACCCAAGGTAGGGCTCACCTTGGAGATTCTCTGCCTTGGCTGCACAGTGAAATCACAGGGGCCCTTTAAAAAATGCTGATATCCAGGTCTCACCCCAAACAGTCTGCTTCAGCTAGCCTGGGCATGGAGCTATGTCAATGCTCCGGGGATTCCATCTGTGATTAACCTTGAAATTGGGCAAGGGTGAGCTCAGAGGCATTGGAATAGGGGTGAGCCATTGGCTGAGGAAGCATCCTCATTAGCCCTCTCCTCTTAATTTATCCCATTTTTCTCCTTCTCTCCCTTTTACTCAGTTTTATGATTATTGAGAAGGAATTGTACAGTTCCCTTCCATTCATCCAAGTGACTACACCATTGCCACAGAAGGGAGGGTGGAACAGCAACACAGTCTACAGCCTGGTGTTTTCATTTCCTTTTGGCTTAAAGTAAAGTCTTCCTGAGCAAAGGGATAGTTGCTCAGATGAGGGGAACTAGGTAGGAAATGAGTCAGTGCCCAGCTGGGCCTGGCCTGGGCCCCTCCACCCAGCCAGCATCAGACTTTGTGGAAAGCACCAGCCAAAGGCACCCTGCTGCCTCTCAGACTCTGGGTTGCCTTTGCTGCTTGCTGCTCACATCTGAGAAGGCCAAGCATCCAGCCTTCTCCACATGCCCTGTAGATTCCAGAGTCTCGTAAATCAGGAGCTGGCTACCACAAATGTTTTATTCTGCCATCTGCTAGGTGTAAATTAGTGAGGGAAAACAGCTCCGGGTTTCCACTATTAGCTTTTTTTAAAGAACGAAGGAACTCTTCTCATTACTTGTGAAGCCTACATTTCCGAATGTTATTCTTTTATATTTCTTTCATGAAAAGAATATTGAACTTAGATGTCCTTACAAGTTGTGTATGGATGATGGCTTGTGTGACACTTCATAGTTGTGGGAATGGTGTATGCCTCTGGGGTTAAGATTAGAGACAAAAATAAGAAGAGGAAATGTTTTCTATGTCCAAAGGTGATTGATTGATGTGATTCTCGGTTTAAGATGTTTTCAATGTCATGTAATTGGTAGCAATGTTAGCAATAGTTCATGGCTCATTTGATCTGAGTACAGACAGTGCTACAGAGGTATATGTACATATTTATATGTAGTCGCATAGAATAGATTTAGTCTTAGGGGCTGGAGTGGTGGCTCAGTGGATGCAGCGCTTGCCGGCATGCACAGTTCGCGAGTTCAAACCCCAGCACCATGTACACAACGAAGTCTTGGAGCAACAAAAGCCACATTAAATACTAAATAAAAAATTGTTTCTCTCCCTCGCTCTCACTGTCCCTCTCTCTTAAAAAAAAGAATATATTTAGTCTTAAAGGTTTCTACACTGTGTATAACACGATGTCTATATTGTACATATACATTGTTTGCTTCAAATCCATTCTCTCTTTTTTATTAAGAGAAAGGGAGAGAGAGAAAGAAACAATTTTATTTAATTTCTCATGTGGCTTTCATTGCTCCAACATTTCATAGTATACTTGGTGCTGGGGTTCGAACCCGCACCTGGTGCATGCCAGTCAAGCGCTGTAACTGCCAAGCCACTTCTCCAGTCCCTCAGATCCATTCTTTACCCTTCACCTCTGCTCTAATCTCATGGGGTTGACCTCTGCAAATAAGTTTCCCAGGCTTCCAGGTCATGTAGGTTCCAGCTGGGCTCAGCCAATGACCAGGAGGAAGGGAAAGGCCATGAGTGTTTCCCTAAGCATCCTGTCCTTGAATGGTGCCTCTGACAGTAGTTGAGGCATGTTTCCAGCTGCTGCCAGAAAAGCTCACCCCATTCCATCTGCCATGGGTGACCCCAGAAATGATCAATTGTTCTTTTAATCCAGGATTGGGTGTGACTTCCTGCTGTCACTAACCGAAGAATCGCCTATTCTCTGTCACCTGTGTAACCAATTCCCCATATTAAATTCCCTGTTGCATACACACGTAGTGGTTTCTGTTGTTCTAATTAGAACCTGACTGGTGCGTATGGTGTGGTTAAAACTCATTTTCCTTCAACATGGGTTAGCTATTAGCAAATGCCTTCATTACGGTGTGGTTGCCAATCTATTGTTTCTAATTTTTTGTTGGAAGGGTAGTTCTTAATTTATTGAGATTATATTTACTTGCCAGTTAAATTTCAAAATGCCTAAATGTCATAAATGCTTGTGACTTCCACCAACTTGAGCTTCAAAACAGTGGCTTAATTTATACAACATGCTCCTATAATAAATGTAATGGAAATAGCGAATCATGAACTAAAAAATGATGGTTATTCATAATGAACCTACTACTTTATTTTTAAGAAAAAGTCCATAATAATTCTTTCTTTCTTTCTTTCTTTCTAGAAAGAGAACAGTGAGAGAGAGAGAGAGAGAGAGAGAGAGAGGGAGAGAGAGAATCATCTTTTTATTTAGTTTTTCATGTGGCTTTCTTTGCTCCAACACTTTGTTGTATACACAGTGCTGGGGTTTGGACCCCCATCCTCACACATGCCAGGCAAGCACCATTAACTGCTGGGCCACCGCTCCAGCCCTCACATTCATTCTTCTTCTTCTTCTTCTTCTTTTTTTTAAGAGAGAGGGACAATGAGAGAGAGAGAAAAAAGAAAGAATCAATTTTATTTAGTTTTTTATGTGCCTTTTGTTGCTCTGACACTTTGTTGTGTACGTGGTGCTGAGATTTGAACCTGCGCCTTCGCGCATGCCAGGCAAGTGCTGTAACTGCTGAGCCACCGCTCCAGTCCCCCACATTCATTCTTGAGCTCACATACATACCAGCTTCTGGCAATAGTGTTATGGAGGAATGATCTGGTAGTTGTTAGAGTAAAAGAAACATTCATAATAACTTTGGAACTTGGAAGGAATCATATTTCCCTCTTTAAATAATTTATTTTTTATCATTACTTTTACAGTGTCTTTCCTGAACCTTTGCCTAAAATCCTTTCTCCTGCTGAGTACAAATTCAGATCCACTCTGGACTGTATCTGAAAGGAATGCATTAGCAGGCCATCTCCCCAAGGGCTCTCGACTAAAGCAAGTCACTGTGGCCACCACTTGCTTTCTCCCCTCCCTTCTTCATCTTACCAAGCTTAAAGAACCTGTCTCCATGAAAAGCCCAAAAGAGCTAGGATTTCAAACATGGAATCTGGCACTGTGGCCATAAGAGAGTACATGAGTGTTTGCTTAAAGTCAGCACACAACTGTGCTTCATCTGTCCTCAGCAAGACCCCAAGAAATAATAGCGAAGGCCTCTGAAAAGTGATGAGCATGTAGCATTGGTAAAGGAGCTCTTAGCCAGTGAGTGATTTCTGGAAGGTCGATGGTGGATAGACTAGTGGTAATAGAAGAAAGAGGACAAAGGAAGCCAAGCATATACCATGTGAGTGAATGCTTGTTATGGTTTGGATGCTAGGTGTCCCCCAAAGCTCATGTGTGAAACAGTGCACAAAGGCTCAGAGGTGAAATGATTGGGTTATGAGAGCCTTAACCCAATCAGCGAACTGATCTGATAGGATCAACTGAGTGGTAGCTGAAGGTGGGTAGGGTGTGGCTGGAGGAGGCGGGTCACTGGGGGCGTGCCTTTGGGGCATATATTTTGTCTGGTGAGTGGAGTTTCTCTGCTTCTTGATCATCACTTAAGCTACTTTCTCCTTCACACTCTTCCACCATGATGTTCAGCCTTACCTCAAGCCCCAAGGAATGGATCTGGCCTTCTATGGACTAAGATCTCTGAAACTGTGAGCCCCTAAATAAACTTTTTCTCCTAAAATTATTCTTGTCAGGTCTTTAGTCACAGCAGCAAAAATGCTGACTAAAACAGGGCTAGAGAAGGACAGAACTGAAGGGGATATCTTTTACAAGCTAAACTTGAAGACTAGAACATTTATAAGCATTAGCTGGGTGAATGGTGGAGCTGAAGCTATCTATGGTGATTAATAAAATACCTCAAAGGAGCAGTTGGCTTCTTTCCCACTGGCACCCAGATAAGCCCTGCCCAGCTTCTCCCCAGCCCACCCAACACGAAAAAGTAAAAAGAAAAAGAGAAAACAGCCCTCAACAACACTGCACTCCTCTCAAAGACAAGACCCGTGATATGCTGGCGTTTAGGAGTTCCCTAGCTAAACAGCTGGGGTCCCACCAAGTTGTCATAGTAAAAGTCATAGAAGCAGCAAATGGGGTGCACTATCATGAGTACATTGTGTTCTAATTCATTTAATGATCACAACAACTTGAGGAAGAAACTAAAGCACAGAGCAATTCATCTGCGATCACACTGCAAGTAACTGCCAGAGATAAATCACCAGACGGTGAAGTCCCCAAATAATAAGCCCCATTTAGAAATGGTGTTAATCAATTTTGTGTTGCTGCAACTTAGAAGAGGAAAAGTTTATTTTGGCTAGGCGTTTCAGAGGTTTAGTCAAGTCCATTGCTCTGGGTCCAAGGTGAGGAAGACCATCATGGTGTGGTGGAGGAAAGCAGCTCAGTCCATAGTGGCTGGGAAGTAGATAAAGAAAGAGAGGGGACCACAGGGAAGATGCATCTTTCCAGGACACGATCCTAGTGACCCACTTTCCCCAGCCATGCCTCAGCTGCCTACAATCGCCACCCAGTCAGTCCATTAAAGTCCAGGACTGATTAGGTTACAGCTCTCACAATCCAATCAATTCAGCTCTAAACATTCCTGCATTGACACAGGAGCTTTGGGGGAGTCACCTCATACCCAAAGCATAGCAGATATAAAAAACCATAAGGTAGAATCTTATTGCCTCATTCTGAAGTAAAGACAGCTGAAGATAACCAGGTACTTGAAGAAAGGCTGTAATATAAAATATAGGTTAAAAGTAAGCTCGAGAATGACCCAAGGACGGAGAAAAGGCAGGGGACAGAAGGACAGAAGAGAAGAAAGAATCTCCCACTTAGCATCCTCTCAGAAATTTCAGAAGATATTGCATCATAAAAGAACAGAATGCAATGAAAAAGGAATAATCAGGAAAACTGTAGAGACCCTGGACATTAAAAACACATTTGTAAAGGGAGAGAGAGAGAGAGAGTGTGTGTGTGTGTGTGTAACAAAAGCTTTGGAATATAAATTCAAAGAAATCTTCCAGCCAGAAGCTAAATAGATGGAAATAAGAGATGAAAAGGACTTGTAGAAGGCTAATCTAGAATGTTAGTACACAAAAAAGAAAATGGATAATGAGAAATAACTGAAGAATGTGAAGCTCTTAGACATAGAATCATTACATTTATATATCAGAGATAAAGGAAAAATCCTCTATGATATTCAAAATCTGTTCTGTGATAAAATTAAGTCTTTTCTATTCTGACTCTAGTTTATTCTATGAGTTGAAAACAAGTAACAGGGTTTATATTATTGTGGCCATGAAAAATATTGTTTAATGTAGAGTTAGTAGTCATTCTCATTACATTTCTTACAAGCTTTTTATTTTATAGGGGTTTCCCCCACCTAGAGGTTGAATTTGACTGAGAATTTTTGCCATTATTTCATCCCTCAAGTTTATCTAATCTCTTTCTGTAATCATTGTATCCTATCAAATCTTCTGTACTTCTAAAACCTTCCCTATTCCAGTTTGGACTGCTTATGCTCTAGAATCAGGGTCTTTTTTGAAATCAGAGCTTTATAATTATACATAGTAGTTGGGTTAATCCTGACAAACTCATACATGCATAGAAAATCGATGACAATTCATGGTCCCCCTTTTTCCCCTCCTGTCCTCCCTCCCCTCTCCTGTTCTCCTTTCTCTACTCTACTAGACTTCCTTTCACTCATCTATTAATTTATATTTGATGGGTTCTTTATTTTATCCTGTCGTCTCCACCTTTCCTTTATTTTACTCTAACTTTAGCGTATGAGAGAAAACATTCGACCTTTAAGTTTTTGAGTTTGGCTAACTTCCCTTAGCTTGATAGTCTCCATTTCCATCCATTTACCAGGAAATACCATAATTTCATTCTTTTTATCATTGAATAGAACTTCAATTTCTTAATCCATTCATCTATTGATGAGATCTAGGCTGATTCCATAATTTATCTATTGTGAATTGTGCTGCTATTAAATATTGATGTACCTGTTATCACTTCAGTACGACAATTTTAGATCTTTGGGAACAATACCCAGGAGTGGGACAGCTGGGTTATATGGTGATTACAGCAGCAGTGTGAGGAATCTCCATACTTCTTTCCAGAACAGTTGTACTAGTTTGCAGACCCACCAACAATGTGCAAAAGTACCTTTTTCCCCCACAACCTTTCAAGCATTTATTGTTGTTCATATTCTTGATCATTGCCATTCTAACTGGATTGAGATGAATCTTAGTGTAGTTTTGATTTGCGTTTCCCTAATTGCTAAAGATGTTGAACATTTTTTTATACATTTGTTGACAATTTGTGTTTCTTCTTTTGAGAAGTTTAGTTCTTTTGTCCATTTATTGATTTGTTTGTTTTTTGGGTGTAATGTTTTTTGAGTTCTTTGTATATTCTGGATATTAATCCCTTATCAGAGGAGCAACTAGCCAAGATTATCTCCTTTTCTGTAGGCTCTCTCTTTACACTCTTAATCCTTTCCTTTGCTATGCAAAAGCTTTTTAGTGTGATGGCATCCTACTCATTGATTCCTGGGATTGTTTCTTATGCTTTGGAGTCTTGTTAAGGAGGTTGGTGCCAGCACCTATATGATGGAATATTGACCCTATGTTTCTTCTAGCAGTTGTAAAGTTTCTGGTCTAATTCCTAAGTCTTTGATTCATTCAATTTGAGTTTTATGCAGGGTTAGAGAGAGGGGTCTGATTTCATTTTTCTACATATAGCTATCCTGTTTTCCCAGACCATTTGTTTAAAAGGCTGTCTTTTCACCAAGATATATTTTTGGCACCTTTGGCTATAATTACGTGGATTTGTCTTTGTGTCTTCTATTCTGTTCCATTGGCGTTCGTATCTACTTTGATGCCAATACCATGCTTTTATTTGTTCCTATGGCTCTGCAGTATAATTTCAGATCTGACATTATGATACTTCCTGTTTCTTTTTTCTTACTTAGTATTGCTTTGGCTATTTCTGGGTCTCTTATTCTTCCAAATGAATTTAGGAATTATTTTTTCTAATTCTGTGAAGAATGTCATTGAGCCGGGTATGATGGTGCATGCCTATAATCCCAGGGATGGGAGGGTGAAGCAGGAGGATTGCAAGTTCAAAGCCAGCCTCAGCAACTTAGCAAGGCCCTGAGTGACTTAGCAAGACCTTGTCTCAAAATAAAAAATAAAAAGCGGTTGCGGGGTGTGGCTCATTGGTTAAGCAGTCCTGAGTTCAATCCCTGGTACCAAAATAAATAAACAAATAAATAAATAAAAACAAAAACAAAAATAAGAATGTCACTGATATTTTGATGGAGATTGCTTTGAATCTGTATAGTGCTTTTGGTAGTATGGCCATTTTGACAATATTGTTTCTGCCTTCCAAGAACACGGGATGTCTTTCCATCTTCTAAGATCTTCTTCAGTTTCTTTCTTGAGTGATCTATAATTTTCATGTAGAGCTCTTTTACCTCCTTGGTTACATTAATTCCCAAGTATTTAATCTTTTTTTGAGGTGATTGTGAATGGGATGCTTTTTCTGATTTCTTCCTTGGCTGAATACTATTGGAGTATAGGAAAGATATAATTTATGGGTGTTGATCTTATAACCTGCTACTTTGCTAAACTCATTTATAAGCTCTAAAGTCTTCTGGTAAAATTCTTGTTGTTATTGAGGATCTTCTAGATATAGGATCATATCATTGGAAAACAGAGATATTTTGACTTCTTCTTTTCCTAGTTGTTTTCTATTTGATTTACTTCCCTTGCCTAATCTCTCTGGCTAATGTTTTGAAGTCTGTGTTAAAGAGGAGTGGTGAGAGGGGACAGCTTTCTCTTGTTCCTTATTTTAGAGAAAATACTTTTAGTTTGTCTCCATTTAGTATGATGTTGGCTTTGGGTTGGTCATAAATGGCCTCTACAATGTTGACATGTGTAATAGTTAATTTGAATTGTCAACTTGATTAGATTAAGATAAATCTAAGATTAAGAGGTCCCTAAGTTTGAATCTTCTGGGTGTATCAGTGAGGGTGTTTCTAGAAATTATTGGCATGTGGGATAGCGAACTGAACCGAAGACCCACCCTAAGTGTGGGTAGCATCATCTAATGGGTTGGAGGCTTGGATGGAATAAAAGCCAAAGGACAAGAAACTAGTAAGATGCAAGTCTGATTATTATTGAATAGTTCTTCATTGCTTATGTGGTCTTCTGAGGATGTCAGACTCCAGCTCCTTCACTCTTCCAAAGCAGACTCTGTCCAGCAATCTGCAGGGCTCCGGACTGGGATAACATCATTGATCCCTTGGTTCTGAGGCTTCGGCATCTTGGACTGCACAGCTACTGGTTCCACCAACTCTCCAGCTTTCAGGCAGCCATTGTGGAACTATCCAGCCTCTGGTTGTGTAAGCCAGTATAATAAATCCATACACTTATGCGTGCATGCACACATACTCACACACACACACACACACACACAGTTGATTCTATTCCTTTACAGAATCCTGATTAATATAAAAATTGGTATTGAGAGTGGGGTTATTTTTGTGACTAACCTGACTATGTGGTTTAGAAGCTTTTGGAGCATTCTGGAATTTGTGGGAGGAATTTTGAGATGTTTAGCAATGCAAGCAGGAAATGCTTCAGATGGTTGTAAGTGGAGCTTAATTGGTGATTCTGGTGGAAGCTCAGAAGACCAGAATGCTGATAGGGCTGTTTACAGTAGAGACACGGCTCAAGAGGTTTCAGAAGAGAAGAAGACTCTTGGAAATTGAACTACAGGCCAGTCCTGTTATGATCTGGCTAAGGAGTTGTCTGCATTTTGCCCGAGTCCTGAGACTTTCTGTGAGCCTGATTTTAAAGGCAATGGGCTTCTTAATCTGGTGGAAGCAATTTCCAGGCAGCAGTAGTATTCAGACTTGCTGGCAGCTTTTAGCCAAGTTTATTGCAATAATCAGGAGCAGAAAGATTTGAAAAACTTGGACTTGAAAGACGGGAGTAAAACTGGGACTAAAGAAATTACAGTTGTTAAAGACATTACCGCCACTAAGGAAATTCTAGAGACTTTTCCTCAAGACAGTAAGAAACATGGCTTGAGGGCACCTCAGGAATTGGCAAGACTACACCTATTTCAGCCTTAAAGGAGTAAAAATTCCTTTGAGAAGATACCATCATGGCACCTTCTAGCACAGGGGGGCCTGGGAAGGTTTCTCAACGTGCTCAGCCACCGAAACACTCAGAAGCTGCTGCAGCTGTCGTTCCTGGAGGGGTAGCTACTGTTCAACATGCCAGCAGACCTTTGCAGCAATCATGTGGTGCTGGTTCTGCAGGAGGCTGGAGTTAGGGGGTCATGGAGACTTCCACCAAGACTTCAGAAGAAGGCCAGGGAGGCCAGGCAAAGTGCGCCAGAGTTGGAGCCTCTCTGGACAGCCTCTGAAAGGGCAAAGCGTGGAGATGTGAGGAGGAAGCCGAAGCTGCAGTGGAGACCCCCGAGAATAAGAAATGCCAGTACTGTAGAACATCTGCGGAAGAAAGCTGCAGGAATTCAGCACAGACAGGCCAACAGAGAGGCCACTTGGCCTACAACGAGCAAAGCCACAGTGATGGAGCTGCACAAGCCCTTTGGATAGAACACCACGATGCCCTGTGCTCCAGATGCTGGACGTGGAACTACAGGACTTGTTTGCCCAGCAGGATTTCGGACTTGTTTTGGTCCCATCCCTTATGTGTATGCCCCTATTTTTCCAAATGGAAATATTTACTGTGTGCCTTTAAATATTGAACGTATGACACTTCACTTGATTTTTTACAGGAGGTCAGGCTGCAAGTTTGCCTTGAGTCTCAGAGGAGACTTTGGACCTGAACCTTTGGACAGTCTTGGAACTGTTAAGACTATGGGTACTCTTGGGGCTGGAGCAGTGGCTCAGTTCAAACCTCAGCACCACGTATACAATGAAGTATCAGAGCAGCGAAGGCCATGTGAAAAACTAATCAAAAAAATTGATTCTCTCTCTCACTGTCCCTCTTTAAAAAAAAAAAAAAAAGACTGGGTACTGTTTAAAATGGACTAAACGCGTTGCGTTCTGAGATTGTCACAAGCTTTTGGGGGCTGGGGCTGAATGTTATGGTTTGAATGAAAGGTGTCCCCAAAAGCTTGTGTGAGACAACCCAGGAAGGCTGAGGTAAAATGATTGGGTTATGAGAGCCTTAATTCAATCAGTGCGGTAATCCCTGATGGGATTAACTGGCAGCTGTGGGCTGGTAGTGTGTGACTGGAGGAGGTATGTCATTGGAGGTGTGCCTTTAGGGTATAGATTTTGTATCTGGAGTGGAGTTTCTCTCTGCTCCCTGGAGCCAGGCCTTCCACCATGCTGTTCAGCCTCACCATTAGTCCTGGGGAATGGTGCTGGCCTTCTACCGAGTAAGACCCCTGAAACCATGAGCCCTCAAATAAACTTTTCCTCCTAAAATTGTACTTATCAGATATTTTAGTAATAGCAGCAAAAAAGCTGACTGAAACAAGGTAAGTTCTTCCATCCCTGGCTTCTCTGGTGTTTTTAACATGAATGAGTGGTTGAATTTTATCAAAGGCCTTTTCTGCATCTACTGAGATGATCATGTGATTTTTTGTCCTTAATTCTGTTTAAATGGTGAATCACATTTATTGATTTGCATATGTTGAAACAACCTTGCATTCCTGGAATGAAACCCACTTGATCATGGTGTATTATCTTTTTTTATTAATTTTTGAATGCAGTTTGCTAATGTTGTGGTAAGGATTTTTGCATCTATGTTCATCAGGGATATTGGTCTGTGGTTTTCTTCCTTGATGCATGTGTGTCTGGTTTTGGTATCAGGATTACACTGGCATCATAAAATGTATGTGGGAGTGTCCCCTCTCTTTTGGTTTGATGGAATAGTTTGAGAAAGACTAGTGTTAGTTCTTCTGTGAAGACCTGGTAGAACATAGCTAAGAGTTCATCAGGTCTGGACTTTTCTTTTTTGGAAGGCTTTTAATTGCTATTTCAATTTCATTACTTAATATTGGTCTGTTCAGGATTTCTATATCTTCCTGATTCAATTTGGGCAGATAATATGTGTCTAGAAGTTTGTCAGAGTCTTCTAGATTTTCCAATTTATTTGAGTATAAAATTTCAAATCAAGTCCTGATAATCATCTGGATTTCAGAAGGGTCTGTGGTGATAGCTCCTTTTTCATCTCCAATCTTGTCAATTTGTGGCTTCTCTCTTTCTTTTGGTTAGTTTGGCTAAGGACTTGTCAATCTTATTTATCTTTTTGAAGAACTAACTCTTCATTGCATTGATCCTGTGTTTAGTTTTCTAATCCTCAATTTCATTGATTTCAGCTCTGATCTTAATTATTTCCTGTCTTCTACTGGTTTGGGGGTTAGTGTGTAGAACCAGGATCTTCACTGGATTAGACTGTTTCCTGGAGTATACATTTGTCCTTTCTGGTCTTACTCCCTTTATTCACTGAAGCAGATCCTCAAGTAACTTCTTCAGAAAAAGATATGTAGTTGTAAAATTTTAAGTTACCATGCTTAATTGATACTTGGTGGAAAGTATCAATTGAAAACCATTTTTTGCAACATCAAAAAAAATTGTTCCAATGCTTTCTAGTATCCAGTGTTGCTAAAGACAAGTCAGATATAATCCAAAACTTATTTTGTTGAAGAACATTTCTCTCCTCTATTCCCACTCACTTAATGAGAATACAGCTGGTATATGCTAGCAATACAAGCACATTGTTTAAAGGTATGGAGAGATCTATTAGGAAAAAAAATGTCTAGAAAGGTAGAAATGGACTGGGGAAGACAGGAAGCCATTGCTATTGCTAACTTTTTTCTTAACAATATGCTTGATTATTTTGACAAAACTTCAAAAATTATAAAACATGGCTGGAAAAAAAAAAACACCAGACTGGTCAGGGTTGTGTGACCCCCAGGACAGGGAGGCAGCTGTGCTCAGAACTCAGGGAGGGGATGCGGGGGGATCCTAGATAGCTAGCTTTGCTGTTATTTGCTTGGGAGGAGTTTAATCAGTTTCTTCCTTTATAGATACATACATGTATCTTTATAGTACATACATGATTTATGAATTTTTCAGATTTATCACTAGTATTTTTTTTTAAAGAAGCATATGACATACATTCATTTCAATTACGTGGCCCAGGTCCATCATTAGCAAAAGATCGTCTGACAAAGAGAAAATCATCATATACACATATACACAAAATATGTATATCATTAATTTTCTTTTTCACTTCTCTTAGAGTCAAAATCATAAATTGATAATATTAAATGTTAAGTATGATCATCATCTAACAATTGTTATTTATATCTGAGATAAGCTTATAGTTCTGAGGATTTTAATTCCCATGGAAGAGAAAGAGAAGTTATTATTTGAACCTCAGGTTGCTCGAGATTTCAACATGAATAAAGATTAAAATCTCATTTTCTGAGTTTGTGTTTCTAGAAGTACTGTCTGGATCATCTAATTCAGTCCCGTCTTGACTAAGCAACCAAGACCTACCAGAAGCCCACAAATGCATTAAGGACTTATAGCAGGCATAATTCTAGGTTTGGAAATACAGAGAAAGTCCTTGCCCTCATACAGTTTATGTTTAGAGAGACAGCCATTCAGCAATTTAATGAATAAATATGTTATATACTAAGTAGTAAAGAAAATGAAATCAGGAAAAGGAGCAGGGTGGGGGAGTGTTAACTATTTCATGCAGAGGCCTGAGGAGGGAAGGAGGGTCTGTGGTTAGCTGGGGAAGTATAACCCCACCACCTACCCCTTCTGGAGACACATGAATAAATGCCTCGATCCTCAAGATGCATATAGATTATGAAATAACCAGGTGAAAATTCAAACTCTCAGAATCAATTTTTCAGAAGAGGTAGAAGTCAGAGTATGTTCAGAGTGGAGATGTGTGGATTAGAAGAAGGTCAACGATGATGATATACATATTTTGTGCTTATAAAGAGAATGATGATTTTCTCATCATCAGACAATCTTTATTTTGCTAATGGTGAACCTGGGCCACATAATTGAAATGAATGTATGTCATATGCCTCTTTTTAAAAAAATACAAGTGATAAATCTGAAAAATTTAAAGAAGGGTAAGCAAGAAGGCAAGAACAGCAAAAACACTGCATAAAGGAAGGGCTAGCTGGACTGGGCAGACGGAGTGGCTAAGAAAGTGGTGTACTAGGGAAGAGCTTGAAGCCAGAGTGAATTCCAGCTTCCATGACACATGAAAAATGGAGTGGGCCAGAGGGCAGACGAAAGGGATGATCTTTACCACAACACAGTTCTCCAAGCAGGGAAGAGGGTGATGCCTGTGTTTTCCCAGATGGAAGAGTAGCCATGCTGAGCTAGGTCACGCCATGCTGAAGACATGGAAATCATATCCCTGGCCATGACAATCTCACAGACCAAAGAGCTCCACTATCAAATTTGCAGACTGAGAAGGCCAGGGAGACTCAATTGCAAAATGGAGGGTGACAGCACCCACAAACAGAACTGGACTGTCTTCAGTATTAGTGATGGTTTGCACTAAAATTTGTGCTGTTGCAATACCATGCCACAGATTAGGTAATTAATAAAGAACAGAAATTTATTTCTGACAGTTTTGAGGGCAGGAAATACAAGAGCAAATTGTGACATCTGGTGAGAGCTGCTCTCTGCTCCCAAGATGTACCTTGACCACTACATTTCCTTGGAAAGAAGAGAACTCTGTATACTCACATGGCAGAAGGTGGAAGGGCAAAAAGAGCTAAACTCCCTGCATGGAGTCTTTTTAAAATAGCATTATAGTTCATTCGTGCAGGTAGAGGCCCCATGACCTAAACACTTCCCCAGAGACTGAGGATTGAGTTTCCAAGCAGTGAACTTCAAGGGACACATTCAAACCATAGCACCTCTCCAACTCCACGGCGAAGCCTTGAAAAGCAGCAGCGTGGTCCTTGGTGAGGGAAGTTCACAGCATAGCACCTAGCAAAACTTCCTCCAGATAGGGAAGAGTCCCTTCCCCCCACCCATTGGTCTCCAAGGATGCTCAGACTCTCTCCCTCTCCCTGTCTTTGTCACCTTCGCTGTCCTTTCTCCTCCTCCCCACTTTCTCTTTCCCAGCCCAACCCAACCGTAATCCTCTCCTTTCACGGAACTTCAGACTCTTTAACTTCAGGTTGATCCCCCACAGTCCCCCACTTTCCATTTTATATCCCTTCCCTCAACTCAACTAAACCAAAGGACTTCCTCCAACCCACACCCCCAGGAAAGTAGTAAGAGGTAAAGAATTTTAGAAATGTCTTATTGAATATCTTTGCTCTTATTACTAACCAAAAAGCAAGAGTTGACACTGGAATTCATGAAAGAAAAACTGAGATTTCATTATCTACTAATACAACCAATATTTTGGTTTTCTAGTGGGGAGGGGAGAGAGGGAAAAGAAGGACAGAGAACAATGGCTCTGAAGTACTGTCATTTGTGTGTGTGTCTGTCTCTTCTCTGGCTCATAGAGACCCCGTCACATGTTGTTGAAACCCGCACCTTCTATGGTGCCTTAGGAAATACAAATGCTTGAATGAGTGAGTGGATGCAGAGATGAACGAGGCAAATGAGGCAGTGAATGCATGAGTTTGCCCACAGGTGTCCCATGACAGTCCTGGCTCACTCTTACTCACCGTTGTCTGAGCTGGTTTCTTGGAAACTGTGCTGGATGCCACCAGTTGTCCTCATGGACACTGCATTTGTCCTCCTGTGCATGTGGCCTTGTAGGACAGCATGGACATTGGACAGCTTCTGCAGCGACTCGTAACCACCTTATGCAGTCAATACTTGTGTATCTTCTCCTAAATTTCTTCATCCCAGAACCTCCCTATTGGACTCGTTCAGTCCATAAGTCAATAATCCCTTACTAACAGAGTGGATTCAGTCACATCAGTATGTAAACCTCTTCAGCAGTTCTCCATACAATCTATGCAATACTTTCAGCCCAAAGTCATCTTTAACAACTCCCATAAGCATCCTTACAAAGAAGTGACTAATAGCCCACAGAACCCATCACACCTGGTACCTCCCACAGGAGCTTCCTGCTAATCCTCCTTAAACCCTGCTCCCCACATGTAATCCCATGCAGCAAACCCAGCTTCCTCCTGTCTGAACTCCTCTGCCATCTTCAAGCTGGTCTCACCCTCAAGGCCTGACTCTGTCTATTCGCCATTACTTCCAACACCCATAGGCTGCCTGACAACCAGGTAGTGACCGTTCTCATCCCTGTCACTTTGTCCAAGTAACTTCCCCTTCTTTGAAGCAACTCTTCTTTCCCCTCCACCTGTCTCATCCAGCTGACTAAAATCAAAAAGTTGGATGGGCAAAATCAGAAAGTGTCCTCCCAGGTACCTCTTTCATGGAGACCTCCTGAACTCACCCAGTCCTTGTGACCACCTAGACTCCCCATGTGCTACCTTGCTTATGGCCAACCCAGCCCCACTGTGCATGTCATGGCCTATCACATCTCTCTCCAACGAGGCAATACCTTCCTTCTGGAAGGACCTATATCTTTTACTTCTGTCTCCTGAATTACCGGACACATCGTTTTCTGCTCAGCAGTGTTATTCCCAAAGTCTGATTGAGTCAAAGGAACACAGTCCATAAGGTCTTCACTTCATTGCTCCTCAGATGATTCCCAAGGGGCCCTGGGAGACCCACCAGCAGAATGGAGGTTTAGATCTACCCAATTCCAGGCCTCATCCTCATGGTTCTTCAAGATACTATCTCTATCTTTTTTTAGAATTAGGAGTGGAAGAAGCATTTGGCAAGATCCTAAGAACTTGTGTTTCCCCTAAAGTAACATGCATGTTATAAGCTAACCTCTACATGCTGTATAGACAAGAGAATTTCTAATAGGGAGAGATTATAATATAGACAAGAGAATTTCTAACAAGTAGGGATTATAGCAGGAGAGTTGAGGAAGTTCTGCTCAAAATGCAAGAGCCCCTCTTTTGGGTAAATTTCATAGATTACACCCTAAAGAGCAGTGTGGTTAACAGGTAAGAATTGCTCTACCAGACCCAGTGTGAGGAATGTCACGTTTCTACATTTCTCTGAAATCACGTTAAGTTTGGCTTCAATTTCTTCACTCTCCAAGACTGGAGAAGAATGTAGTGTCATGATTCCTGGCTCTCTTTGCCCCCTCCATGGGAATGTACAGGGTCCCAGGCTTCCATGAGGCCCAGGGAAAGGGCGGCGTCCTGATTCATAGACCACAGCGGTTGTCACTAGTGCTGCTGTGCCTTGGCTACTCTGTGTGCTACTCTGCCAGTCAGGCCCTCTGGAGGGGCTTCTTGGTGCTGTGCTCACATCTCTACTGGTCACAGGTTGTCATTCATGGAGAGTCCCACCCAGGCTCTGAAAGCCACAGTGCTTATGGCCAGTCTGCATAGGCTGTCTGGCAGGCTCCCACCTGAGTTCATGTGGACATGGTGGACACAGCCCCCTGCCACCCCAGAGCCCTACACCTACTCCCCTACACACTCGAGCACACACATATGTACACACATACACACCTGAGCTCACCGACTTCTCCATTTTAGGAATTCCACCATTAAGGTTGGGCACACTTCTCTCCTTAAATCACAGAGATGTCTCCACTATCCTGAATAATTCTTTTAAAGACTGAATTTCAAACAAAGTTCTGAGTGGAAGGACTGTATCCCAGAAACCCAGGAACTTTTCTGTTTTAAGCTTTGAAGTACAAAGGGTGATTTTCCCTCCTAAGGAAAAGGAGCCAGCCCAGCCCAGAACACAGAACTCAAGGCTAAGAAGAAACTTACCTATCATTCTTTTTTGCTGATAAGGCTGCAGCAGTAAAAAGGCTAAGACACCAAGTAACTTCTCTGCCACTGTGCTTCATGGGTGAACGCAGCCTCTGTGTGTGCGTGTGTGTGTGTGTGTGTGTGTGTGTGGCAGAGGCGGGGCTGGGGTGGCCAAAGGCATTAACAAAAGAGGTTTGGAGCTGATGAAACCACTCACAAATAGAAGCCATGGAAAGAAACCTGAGCCTCAGGTCCACAGCGTGAACTGAACGGGTGCCACTGGGGGCAGTAAGCATCTGAAAGGAGGAAATGGCATTTTGGAGGGGCTTCCTTGCAGCAGCTGGAGTGGGACTGGGGCAAGGAACAGCACTTCTAGACCAGTGGCATGGGGGCCAGAGGTCTAGCACAGGCTGCACGAGGCTGCCCTGAGGGAGCACTTCTGCTAACACACCTGTGGGACAGGGCTGCTATGGCCCTGTTGGGAAGGACAGGGTTTGAGAACGGTCTGGGTATTTAAACAACCTTCCAGATTGATAAAATCCTATCCCTATCCAACCTTACATTCAGTTTCCACCAAGCAGCAAGGAAGCAGAAGGCATTTACACAACTGAGCATGGATCAAAGGACACCAGGGAGGGTCAAATAAGATTTCCCTCACCTCTCATCGTCCCAAAGAGACAGTCAGCCAGTCGCTGCCACAGTACCGAACTAGCCAAATATGGCGGATATCAGCCCAGGCAAATATGGGAAATTTAAAAAATTAATTCTCACTTAAAGAATTGGAGTAGCAGGGCTGGAGAGGTGACTCAGCGGTACAGCATTTGCCTGGCATGCACTAGGACCCAGATTTGAAACCCAGCCACCACATACACATCTGAGTGGAAGAAAAATAAAAACCAGATGAATAAATAAAAATTCTTTCTTTTTTAAAAAATTGGGGTAGGACTTTTAAGAACAACAGTTACTGTTGGACTTCCTTATTCAGTATTGTAAGCAACCGGGAAACTATCTTTAAAATCATATTCTATATGCCAGGCGCAGTGACACATGCCTGTGTCCCAGGGGCTTAGGAGGCTAAGGCAGAAGGATCACAGGTTTGAAGACAGCCGTCTCAAAATAAAAAGTAAAAAAGGGCTGGGGATGTGACTTAGTGATTAAGTGCCCCTGAGTTCAATCCCTGGTACCAAAATAATAATAATAATAATAGTATAATAATAATAATTATTATTATTATTATATATTCCATATAAGCCTTTTAGAGTGGGGAAATTAGGAAGGAAAGGATTTGAGATTTCCTTCATTAGTCACCAAATGGATTTTAAAGGTCACTTGGTAACTGAATGTAACATTTATTCATTTCAGAAAATAATTAGGCCCTACCAAATTGTTTTCAAAATTACATGTATTATAGTACAAATAATATACGTATTACCAGTTTGTGCTCCCATTGCTACTTATGTTTGATCTTCTCCCCATTTGTGTGACAATTACAGATATTCCCAGACTTTTCCATATCTGCTGGCACCTCACCTGCTTGTGTTGACCTCCATTTCCCTGACCCTCGTGATGTGAACGTCCCTGACCTCGTGATATTGAACATCGTTCATGGCTATTTGTCACAGGTCCTTCTTTCTCTGATTTCCTTGCTTATATTCTGTGCCCTTTCACTGACATGTTGTTTGTTCAGTTAGTACTAATCTTGATCCTTTTTTTTTTTTTAAGAGAGGGACAGTGAGAGAGAGAAAGGGGGAATCAATTTTATTTAATTTTTTCATCTGGTTTTCGTTGCTCTGACACTTAGTTGTGTACATAGTGCTGGCATCCTTGTGCATGCCAGGCGAGTGCTGTAAGTGCTGAGCCACCACTCCAACCCTGATCCTTTTTTCTTCTCTTGAGAATATATTCTTTAAGCACAACATTTATCCCTTAACTGTTTATGTATCTTTAGTCATACAAAATATTTGGGGTTTTGTGTGGAGAAATCTATCTGTGGTTTTTTAATGGTAGTTGGGATTTTGTGATTTATTCAGGAAAGTCTTTTTCATCATAAGATTATAAGAATAGTTTCCTTTATTTTACCCTTGGTTGTTTTTAAAAGTTCATAATCTAGCTTTTATTTATTTGGCATATGGTGCAGGGGGAAAACCATTCATTAAAACCAGTAGCTACATTTTCCCCTGAGTCCTAGAGGAAGAAAAAAGGTAAGTTGTTTCATCCATCTGAAAGAAATGGTGAGAATTACAGGAGAGAAAAAAGTTGTTCTCCAACAAAGATCATATGCAACCATGGAAAGACTATCATGGCACATAATCGAAATTTTCTAAAATGACACTAGTTTGCAGTATTGTTTTTTAGTGATATGTGGTTACCACCCAACATTTGATTCAGAAATTGTGATCACCATTGAGCTAATACAGTGAATAAGGTTGGATGTGCATACGCTTATGAAAAAATAAAAGGTAAAGCACCACACGAATATACTGAATTCTGAATTCAGAGGAACAGAGCACCTCTCTCTTCCTAAGAAGATTAGGGAGCACATTGGAACTGGGTGGGCCTTGAAGGTACATTAAATTTCGATAGACCAAGATGGTGGCCAAGGTTGGTCCAGGCCAAGGGAACATAGGAGCAAAGGCAGAGAGGCAAAGAAACTCAGGCTGTGTTTCTGGCACCTCTCCTGAGCTGCCATTTGCCTGCCATTTGCCTGCCATATTGGGAACTGGTGGGGATTAAGTTAGATGATAGTTTGAGGCTGAAGGAAGGACACCCCTGAACGCCAAGGTATTGATTCTGTACTTTATATTCTAGCCAACAGATCACCCCTGAAAGCCACATTAAGATATAATTCATATATCATAACAAGTCACCCTTCTGAAGTATACAGTTAAATGGCTTTTATTATATTCAGATAGGTGCAACTATCGGTGAATTTTAAAGCATTTTCATCACCTGGGAAAGAGGTATCATTTAGTTGTCACCCTCTGAACCCCACATCCCCATCTCAGCCCTAAGCAACCAACCACCAATCTCTTTTCTGTCCCTATAGTTTTCCCCATTATGGACATTTCATATGAATGGAACTGGATAATGTGTGATCTTTTGAGGCTGGCTTCTTTCTCTTGGCATAATGATACCACTTAAAAACTTAAGCCACAGATTTCTCCAACTTGACTCTGTAGAGGGAGTGTCTAGATTCAGGATGGTGAGACTAGGAGCCCAAAGGCCAGTAAGTAGCTGTCACCAGGTCATATGAGTGCTACTAAGGAAGTTTTGAGCTCCAAATAATTAAACATGGTACCATGAATGGCTTTAATAACGGGGACATATTATCTTACTAAGAGGAAATCTGGAGATAGGTGGTTCTGGAGTTGGTCCATGGCTTACCAATGCTAACTGGGACCCATCTTTTCCATCTTTCTCTCCACCATCTTAGTGTACAGCGTTATGCTTGGATTTTTCCCTTCAGTGTGGCAAGATGCTGCCATTCTTCAAAGTATCACCCTCTCATATAACTGCTTACAGAAATGCGCATCTGAAGTGGAGCAAATCTTTTCCAGTAAGCTACCTAACAGACTTTCCCCCATGTGCCATTGGCCTGGACCACAGCCTTAGCTTCAGAGTAGCCATTTGACCTCTGTGGTGGGTAATGAGCTCTGCCAGCAAGAAGGAAGGGAGAGGGCTGGAGCAGTGGCTCAGCGGTTGCAGTACTTACCTGGCATGCGGGAGGACCCAAGTTCAAACCCCAGCACCACATCTAGGAGCGCGAAGGCCATGTTAAAAACTAAATAAAATTTATTCCCTCTCTCTCTCTCTCTCTCTCTCTCTCTTTCCCTCTCTCTTTAAAAGGGGAAAAACATAAAAAGAAGGAAGGGAGAGGGTGTGCCAGACAGAGAGTCTGGAGGTCACTGGTAACCTTCAACTGCTACATTCCAGTAACCAGGAGATAGTCTACAGAGCTTTGAAGAGAGAGGGAATGGACAGCAGAAAAGTACACCAACTTTTCAGGACTAAATGTAGAAGAGGAGAGGAATTGGGCAACAGGATCAAATGAGACATTTTTCAAGCTGGGAAGACTCTTTAAGTAGCTGGATAATGTACCAGATGCTAATTTGTGGCTTTTGTTCCCACTACCATAGGTCATGGAGGTTTATATAAAGGGGTAAAATATAAAAATACATTTCAAAATTTGTCTCCATTTGTTTAAAGGTAGAAGATCTTCATAGGAAAGATAGGAAACCTAACAGTCATACAGGGAAGTGTTTGGATTCACACAAATGTGAATATGTTGTTTATTTAAATATACACTATACTTGGAGTCAAAAGACCAATGATAAAGTGGAGAGAAGTGTGTATTCATAGCACATGTATCACCGGGTAAACATCCTAATAGACAATGAGCACCTGCAAATTAAAGAACAGAAGAACAAATCCACAGAAAAACAGGCAAATAAGGGGCTGGAGCGGTGGCTCAGTTATGGCATGTGCAAGGACGTGGGTTCAAACCCTAGCACCATGTACACAAAGAAGTGTTGGATCAACGAGATTCACATGAAAAAAATAAATAAATAAAATCAATTCTTTCTCTCTCACTGTCCCTCTCTCTTTAAAAAAGAAGAAAAAGAAAAATAGGCAAATGATATGTAAATGCGCTTCACAAAAAAGAGACATAAATGTTCAATAACCTTACAGAAAACTCACCTATAACACTAACCTTGGTGTAACGCTCACCATCATTCAGGCACCTTGTGAGACACGTGTCAACTCCTTTCTTGTAGCAACTTAAAGGGGTGGAAACTGTTATGATCTCCATTTGAGTCTTGGTTCAGACTCAACTGGGATGGCACTTTTGTATTTGGGTTTAGAGTAAATGCTCTTAACTACTAGACTTATTCAGAAAATGCAAATTAAAGGAAAAGTGAGATGCCCATTTTTACCTATCAGATTGGTAAGACTCAAAGAGAATGATAACTTCAGGGACATTGAAGATGTGGGAGAATATTCAATTTTATATTTTGCTGGTTGGAGTGTGATATTTCAACATTTGAAAACTTTCTGGGAATATCTATAAAAATTAAAAATACACAAAATAATTTGGGCCAGAAACCTCATTTTGAACAATGTATTCTATACAAATCAAAGTGTAAAAGAGGGGCTGGAGCAGTGGCTCATCAGTTAGGGCGCTTGTCCGGCATGTGCAAGGATGCGTGTTCAAACCCCAGTACCACGTACACAAAAAATGTGTCAGAGCAATGAAAGCCACATGAAAAGCTAAATAAAATTAATTTTCTTTTTCCCTCTCTCTCTCTTTCTCTCTCTCACTGTCCCTCTCTCTTTAAAGAAAAGTATAAAATTAGAAGAATAAGGAAACCTTTTGCAACATTGCCCTAATACCAAAGCAATTTTTTTTTACAACTCCTGGCGGGGGAGGAAAGCTGTTTACGAGTGGAGAATGATTGAACAACATATGATCTGCCATACCAAGAATGAGTCAGAGAACTCCTTCCCAAACGCTAATTAATCTTGTATCAATAAAACATTTTTATTGGAGTTGTCTGCATTTTATACATAAATTTGTCATAAAATGAAATGTCTACCACCATGCTCAGTAGAAAACCAATATTGCGTTACTCTCTATAAATAGAAAGTCTCTATACCCAAAGAGGTATAGAGGTATACCCAAAGCAGGCAATGTTATTAATTTCTAGTTAGACAATTCTAATCCTGAACCACGCTCTTTATAAAAAAGGGAGATCTCAACCCTCATCGGGGCTTCGGAGACACACCACCACGATTCAGCTCACTTTCATGACCATCAGGGGTCACCTTGACGTGGTGGAGCCCCCAGTACTGAGCACCCCAAACATCTGGAAGCACGCAGGAGATGCTTATCTTTAATCTGAAAAGATGTTGCACTTGTTGAATTAAAAGAAGTTAATTATAATGTCGCTGAACCCAATGAGCAGTCAAGAGAGTCTTTCATGTGGGCATTGACTCCTGTCCTGGTGAGTGCCCAAAGATAGAGGTGAACATCGGAAGTACAGCCAGGGGAAAGTGCCAGCTTTTTAAGTCAAATGGTCTTAAGTTGGAATTTGAGTACAGTTCAACCTCATAAGCCACCACGCATACTTTTTTTTTTTTTTTTTTTTTGGTGTTGGTCATTGGACCCTGGGTCTCATACATGTGAGACAAGTGCTGTACCACTGAGCCCCAGCCCAAGCCCAACATTGATTCTGGGAAGGGGTGAAGGAATGGAAAGTCCTTCAAGTCTTTTATTATATTGATTTATTTATGAACATGTATCACTTTTGAATTTTGAACAATTCTAATTTTAAAGGTTTGTAAAGGAATAAAAAGAAAGAGAACACAGTGAGAGCCATGCGTGGGCTGCTTGTGCCTAGGCAGGTCACTCGTTTCCCTAGGCCAGGTGCCCGCATTCTTGGTTGGGGGCTGTCCCTAGTTCTACACATTCTACACACACAGTAGCACTTACCCACTCCCCACCCCCTACTCCACAACCAGCAATTGGAAAGGCCTCCAAATGTCGCCAGATATCCCCGGGAGACAGTCGCCCCTGGTTGAGAACCCCTGCTCTTATCCTCAGGCTCTCATCAGTGACTAGGACACAGGGTCTGTTAATCTGTTTCCAGAGGCTGTTTTCCTCCAGAGCCACTAGAGGGGACACTCAACTACTCAAAGGACAAAAGCAGAGCACTCAGATAACTTTGTTTTCCTCTGCTCCCTGGCTCATTTCTGTTTCTGACAGTCCCAGCCCTAATTGAATAGCCTTTGATGTCGGAGTGAAGATGCTGTGCGTGAGGCTTGAGGAACTGTTTATCTTCTGCTTTGTGCCATAAACCGGTGCTTTTAGATATGGTTGGGGAAAGTAAAATGGTTTTGCTTTTGAAACATTCTTCCTACAGCAGTCAGATGAATCATACCTCTAAAAAAAGATTCACATTTCCAGGAGGAGAGTCTGTGGGACAACTAGACCGGGAGGTGGCAAATCCAGTTCCCTTCCTGGTACTGCCAATTCCAGGCTGTGTGGTAGTGGTCAAGTCTCTTAACCTCTCTGGTTTTGAGGAGAAGACTTGAGTTTGACGGCTTACATAATTTGCTTAAGGTCCCTCAGTGAGTTAATGGTCAAACAGGGATTTGAATTTGACTCATCAACTTCATGGGATAGTTGTGAGCATCAAATGAAATGGGAGTATGTGAGTCCTGAAAAACAGAAAATCCCACACAGGTTCAGCATGTGGCTTTGCAGACCTTGTAGGAATGAGAGGAGGGGAGGCTGAGAGCTGGCACATGGCTAATGGAAGATTCCTTCTCTAGTGTTGCCAGTTTTGGAAAAAGGCCTCAGTGATCCCAAATCCCTCACCACTGATGGAACTCTATCCCTGGGACTTAGAGTTACCATCCCATCAAAATGCACAGATGATAGGAGGGTGTTTCTTTACACCCTTATAGGTTGTTTAAACACAATAATGAGTCCGGGTGCAGTAGCACATGCCTATAATCTTAGCTCCTCAGGAAGTGGAGGCAGGAGGATCACAGGTTCAAGCCCAGCCTCAACTTAGCAAGACCCCGCCTCAAAATAAAATTTTAATAAAAGATTGGAAATGCATCTCAGTGTTAGAGCACTTAGCTAGCACGTGTGAGACCCTGGCTTCTAGTCCCAGTAATGAAAGAAAAAAACAAAAAACCTAAATGAAGGATCTAATTCAACTCTGATTTTTTGTTATTGTTTTGTTTTAGTAATAGGGATTGAACCCAGGAGTGCATAACCACTGAGCCACATCCCGAGCCCTTTTGTACTTTTTGTTTTGAGACAGAGTCTTGTTAAGCTGCTGAGTCTGGCTTTGAACTTGTGATCGTCCTGCCTCAACCTCCTGAGTCCCTGGGATTACAGTGCACCTGTCTTCAACTCTGTTTTTTAAACATTTTTTTTAAAAAAACTTTTCACCACAGTATGAAATATATTTCACAGAGATCCAGTTCACATGCATATTATAAGGTTGAAATCAAAGTTTTTCTTACAATGGACTTGCATATTTTCTCTTTTGCTTTCTTTTACTGTCACTTGAAGCCAGTGCTGACTCACTCAATAATGGGTCCTGACCTGCAGGTTGTTTGCCTTCCTTCTTTCTGTGCTGGGGACAGAACCAGGGACTTGTGCTTGCAAAGTTGGTGCTCTACCACTGAGCTATACCCCAGTCCCTGATCTGGAGCCTAAAAGCACCATCCTACAAGGTGTTGTGAGAAAAAAGAGAGAATATAGGGTCCTTGTGCTTGCCTAGGGACAAAGCAGAAGATTTGTCCCCCAAATATTATTCAGGGAGCCTTACTTTTCTTTTTTAAGAGACAGGGACAGTGAGAGAGAGAGAGAGAGAGAGGGAAGAGAGAATCCATTTTATTTAGTTTTTCCTGTGGCTTTCATTGCTCCAACACTTCTTTGTGTACATGGTGCTGGGGTTCGAACCCACATCCTTGTGCATGCCAGGCAAGCACCATAACGGCTGAGCCACCACTCAAGCCCCACAGACAGACTTTTTACAGTTTTCCAAGGGCTGATTCCCTGGTGCATGATTCAGGAAGAACAATTCCAAATTCAAACTCTCAATGCACCTAACTATGTGAGGTGGGCTATTGGGTAGCAGCCTCCAGGCTGGATTCATGACCAGAGGTCATGGTCTAAACCCCACAGCATTCACAGGAAGTTTAGATGGACATGATGCAACCACCACAGGAAAACAAACATTCAACATTTATTAAGTCCTTACTGTATGTCAGATATTGCACCAAGCACTTGATAGGAGTGATAGGACCCAAGTTTGAGGGTTCCCTGTTTTATCAACCCAGTTTCTTCTCCTGCCCCACGAGCAAAAGAACCGGACAGGAGCAGAAGGACCAGAGGAACATTGGTTAGGCCTGGAAGAAAAAGCTTTGAAGGAATGGGGAAATGAAGTAGAGTCAGAACTGTGGGGGTTTGCACAGAAGAGAATATTCTTAAGTATTGCACGGTCTCTGTACTGTTTGAGAGATGCAGGTATGGAATAAAAGCTAATTTGCAATTTCCTTTTGGTGATTGGACTGGGTTTCTTGGACAAAAATAACACCCTAAAACTGCATCACAGGGATTGTGGGCACAATAGTGGTATATATGCATTATCTTATTTAATTTGCATAATAAACTCATGAGGTGGTATTATAATTTTTTTCAGATGAAGAAAAGGTTAATGTAGGCAGAGTAACATTAGGTCATACAGTTAATAAATAGTGGAGCCAGGCTGGGATTTATGTCTTTCAATAACTAATAAGCTCTTATCAGGTCCTGGAACAAAGATGATTTCCATCCCAAACCATATCAGTTAAGAAAAAATATTTAGAAATAGATTTAACAAAAGAAGCAAGCATAAGACAAAACATTGTTAAATAAAGATCTAAAAAAATGGAAAAGCTTCCCAAGCTGCAGGTTTCAGAAGACTTAATATTATTAGGATAAGAAGACCTCCCAAACTGATTTATAGGTACAACAAGACATCTAAATCCCAGACGGACTTTTTGCACAAACGGAGAAGTGGATGCTAAAAGTTATATGGAAATTCAAGGGCTCCTGCATAGCCAGAACACATCCCACCCCGGCTCCAGGGTTGGGAATCAAACCCAAGCCATTCGCATACTAGGCAAGTGCTGTACCACTGAGCCCCTAGCCCCCAATGCATTCTTGAAGGGCTCGATGTAGCTCAGGGATAGAGCACTTGCCTAGTGTTCTCAAGGCCCTGAGTTTGAACCCTAGCCCCACAAAAACTAAAAATAAATCTTATAAAACAGCAAAGTTGTTGGATTCACACTTCCAAATTTTTAAACTTATTATTAAGCTGCAATAATCAAAACAGTGTGGTACCAACATTAGAATAGACATCTGAATCAATGGAGTAGAATTAAGAGTCCAGAAATAAATACAATCCAGATTCTGCCACTATCTGTGAGACTTTAGAGAAATGTCTTAACCTCACTGAATATCCATTTCCTCATATATAGAATTGGGAATCGTCACTTTGTTGTGATGCTACCAATAAATGAAATTATCTTCCTAAAGAAAGAGGCTTTAACCTTCACTGTAAGGATTCAATGTGCATCCTCTATTTTATTTTTAAATGATCATTTATTCCTTCATTCTGTGTTCACTAAGCCTCATTTTTACAATTCATTGATTTTTTTTACCAAGGGGCCAACATAATTCAATAGAGAAAAGAAAAAATTATCTTTCAAATAAACTTTATTTTAGAACAGTTTTAGATGTACCAAATCATCATGAGAATATTTTTTTTCAACAAATGCTTCTTGGACAACCAGATATCTACATTAGAAATGAATTTGGATTTCCACCTCATTCCTTAGAAAAAAATTTAACTTAAAGTGGATCATAGACCTAAATGTAAGAATGCTACCTATAAAACTCTTACAGGAAGACTCAGGTGTAAATGACCTTGGATCAGACAATGATTTCTTTACTAGGGATTAAAAAAGAGTACCAGTAAGTCAAACTTGGTCAAAAATTCAAAGCTTTTATACTTCAAATGACACCATCAAGAAAGTGAACACACAACCCCCAGACATGGAGATAATATTTGTAAAATACTTTTTTCCAGAATCCATAAAGAACACCTACAACTCAAAAATAAGAAGATCAAAAAACCCATTTTAAAGATGGACCAAATATTTGAATAAACAGTTTTCCAAAGATAGTACCCAAATGGGCAATCTGCTCATGAGAGGGCACTCAACATCTCTAGTCATTCGGTAAATGCACTTCAAAACCACAATGAGCCAGCAGGTCGCACCCACTAGGCAGAGAGTAACAGTGCTGGTGAGGTCTGGGGACATCAGACATCATACGCCACTGGTGGGGTGTAAGATTACATGGCACTTTGCAGAACAGTCTTACAGTTCCTCTAAATATTAAATACAGAGCTACCATGTCACCCAGCAATCCTACATCTTGGTGTCTGCCCCAGAGACGTGACAACAGAAATCCACCAAAAAAACTGGTACATGAATGACCATGGCAACATTATTCACAGTAGCCAAAAAGTGAACACATGTTCAACCGGTTTCAAGATAAAACACCACATATCCGCACAATATGTTGTGGGCATAAAAAGGAATGAAGTATTGAAATATTCTACAACATGATGAACCTATTATGCTGAGTGAAAGAAGCCAGACACAGAAGACTACAGATTGTATGATTCCATTTGCACAAAATGTCCAGATTAGGTAAATCTACAGAGCTGGAAAGGAGATTGATGGTCACCTGGGGCTGGTGGTTGGGACCTACAAGGAGTGATAGCTGATAGGCCCAAGGTTTCTTTTGGGGGGTGACAAAAACATTCCAAAATTAGATCATAGGTCACACAAGTATGTACATGTACTAAAACCTGATGAATTGTACACTTTAAGTAGGTGAATGTTATGGTCCATAAATTTTATCTCCCCTTTTTTTTTAAAAAAACTGATTGAAATGATAGAAAGTGAAGGCTGCAAGTTTAGACAAGTCTTCTGAGAACTCTCAAAGGTTTCTAAGCCAATTACCAGTGCACAGTTGCATTTGTTGTAGGAGGAGAATGCTGCAGATGGGGTACAGGAGAGGCAGTGGCATAGTATTGTTCTCACATGCATGGTCTGCCTGACTCTCTGATTTTACCTAGAGCATATAATGCAAGGATTTCGTCTCAAACGTATCTCCTCCTTTCCTTTCTTTTTCTGTTTACATCATCCGGGTGCAAACAGGTAGCATGAGAGTTAATCAGTCTCTGTTCATCTTCTCTGAGAAATAAATACCCGCGTATGCGAAGCAAGCACGGCCGCCTGGCCTCTGGGGAAGCAGAGCAGGGAGGCACCCAGAGGCATTTTCTGCAGAGAGGGAAGGAAAGAATAAACAATCCTTCTGCCAAAAATGCCTGGAACTTAAAGCACTTTCCTCAGTCCAAGGTCAGGCTCTGTGGATGTTGACAATGAACCTGATCGGTGTTGCTGCTCCCTTGATGAGGAGCAGGTGGCTTTCTCTGTACGGAAATTCACCTCTGCTAATTTCACCTGCTAAAGGATTCAGACCCCCACAGAACAAGTGTCATTCCCCGAATGGCAACTGGCAGAGCTCCTGGGAACAAGGTAACCATACAAGATCCCTGATCATCAGAGACATAGACTTCCTGAGCCAAGAAGGGAGACCTGACACCGCACCCCAGAGTGGGAAGAAAAACTGCGGCATTACTAAATATGCCAACATCTCCCTACCCCCTCCCAGAGTGGCTGGAAATTCCTGACTTCTGTCTTCCTCTTGGAATGAGACATTTAACCCTAGGAGAATCACCAAAAAGTACAACCCTCAGAATCCGAAACCACAGTGGGAGAGGGCCCTCCAAGGTCACCCTCACCCCGGGCCCGACACCCCACCCCCATGCAGATGTTCTCTTCTCCCCACCTCCCTTGTGTTTGCTTGAGCACAGCCATTGCCAGGACCCTCAGTCAGACCCAGGAAGGCAGGGCTGTCCCTAGCAGGACAGTGCTTACAGCAGAAAACCTAGATCTGCTCCTGTCGCTTCTGGCTGCCCCTCCTACTTTGAAACCATGCCTTCCTTCCCACTCCCTCTAGGGTCTAGAAGCCTTGGAGAAGGCTGCCGTGTTTCTTGCTGACCCCTTTCATTTTACTGGCTCTCCCACCTATGCATCTGTGACCCCAGAGCAGCAAGGTCAAGCCTAGGCTCCTCCAGGGCATTCTGTCCACATCGGCCCTGAGACCCTGAATCCACCACGCCGCACAAGGCTGTGTCTGCTACATCTCCCTGGATTTCACTTTTGGTTCCAGCTCCTATCCCCTTTTGGACCTGTGGAAAGACTCACCCGTCCGTCCACTCTGATGAGCACCCCCAACTTGCCAAGTAGGCCTGGTGTTGGCCATGCAGAGGCCACGGGGCCCACCTAACCTAAAAGGAACAGCCCTGATTGTTCCACCATTTCCTGATGAGATTTGATTTCTAGTCCTATCTTTATTCTTACCTTCCCTCTCCTGGACCGAGTGCCCTTGGTCAATGTTACTTCATTTATTCCAGCTGCTCAGCTTGGTGGTTAAAAATACAAAATTGGAGATCTAACAATCCAGATTCTGCCACTAACTATCTATGAGACTTTAGAGAAATGTCTTAACCTCTCTGAACATCCATTTCCCTGTATATAGAATTGTGAATCATCGCTCTGTCGTGATGCTACCAATAAACAAAATTCTCTTCCTAAAGTACTTAATACAGAGGCATAAACATTCACTGTAGAATTCAACATATGTCCTCTATTTTATTTTTAAATGGTCACTTATTCCTTCAGCCTGTGTTCACTGAGCCTCCTGCCATGTACTAGGGCCCTCTTCAATTTCGGAAGAGCTGACTCGTACTGTCCTCAGAGGGGGAGCTGAGGCCTATGGCTGTAGCACCAGGCAGAGGACAAGTGATGTGGGTCACCCATGCTGCCCAGGGACAGTGACAGGAATGTCACCGACTTTCCACATCTCCCTGGTGGGCACCACGAGGAGGAAGGCAGAGGACAGGGGAAGTAAGACGTCCCCAGGGAAAACCTCTTCCTCCCTGCTGCTCTCTTTGACCAAGTGTGGCCATGCCTCTCCTGGGCAGGAGGGTGATGTCCTTTGGGGAGGCCTTGTTGAAGCCGTCTGGACTGTTCCGGAAGTAGGAAGGGCAGCAGGGGGTGGGGAGGCAGCAGGAATGTTCTCCTGGGCTGCTGCTCAGTGCTGGAGAGCGTGAGAGAGGAGGGCCTCTGGACATCAAAGCTTCCTTTTGTCCCTTCCGAGTGGCAGGACAGCCTGGCTGCTGGCAATGACTCAGGCCAGGCCCTGACGTCACCCACGCCTGGCCACTGGCCTCCCTCGGCAGCCAGGAAACTGGCTGGGGAGTGGCACTCGCAGCTGCAGCAAATCTCAAAATTAGGAGGCCACTGCCTTTCTCCTCTCCATCTCCCCACAGCACACCTTTCTTTTCTTCTGTTTTTAAAACTCAGGGAAGGTTTTACTTGTAGATCAACTTTCCAAATGGAGGAAGTCAGCGTGAGTGACATCATCAGAAAAATATGTGGAGCTGATCTCAACAAGAAGTGAAGAACCCACAGCAAGAAGGCGGTTGTGACTCCTGAGCCCGGGGAGTGGGCAGCATCTGGGCTTCAGAGGAGCCGGCGCCTCCGAGTAAGTGCAGGCCCACCCTTGGCCCCTCACTCAGCACCCTTCACCATGGGCGCCATCTTGTTCCCTGACGCCCAGGCCTGCAGGTCCCAGCTCAGAGGGGGGAGTGAGGGCTGCCTTTGGGAGACCCTCTGAATACAGCCCCTAAAGGGACCTGATCTCTCTCTTCTCCACTGATCCAGACAAGAAAGAAAAAACAAACACAACCCTCTAGCTGAAACCCTGGGGGAAATGGCCCAAGATTCCTTTCACCATCGACCCTCTTATTTTGTCTCCTCTTTCTTTCCCGTCTGGTATGAGTCCTCTGTTTCAGACTGCCAGAATGTTTGTTCAGAGTTCTGTACTGTTTGCTTCCTGGATCTTATACCGACTGGTCAGACATAAAAATAAACCCTGTTCTACGCAAATACATGCCCTGTGCGGTCAAATGGTATTTCCACACTTGTGCTGGTAGAAGACAGCAGCGCTGGTGGGAAACCGTCCACAGTCCTTCTGTTTCACAGAGCGCGAGCATATTTCTGTTCATTCTGGTGTGTGCACCTTCATTATCTCATCACCCTATGTACAGAGGGCTTTTTCTGTTTTGTTTTGTTTTTGTGGTACTGAGATTGAACCCAGGGCCTCTCTGATGCTATGCAAGTGCTCTTCCACTAAGTCACATCCGTGGCCCTTTATATTTTATTTTGAGACAGGGTCTCCCTAAGTTGCCCAGGCTGGCCTCAAACTTGCAATCCTCATGCCTCAGCCTCCCGGGTAGCTGTGATTAGAGGCATATGCCACCACTCTCGGCTCAGAGGGCTTATTTTCATTCCTACTTGTGCCATCACATCTGGGATGATATTAAACACAAAGACATATTATTTTATGTTTGTTTTAACTTCGTCTAAAAACTCTTCTGTCTTTGCATAGCCTCTGATTTACAAGTTCAGGAAGTTCCTACTCAAGAAATTTAAGTTTCTGCAAAAAACAAACAAATAAACAAAACAAAACAAAAAAAAAACTAAGGTGTATGTAAGAAATTCAGAACACAAAGAATGATTTCCCTCGCTTTTAAAGTTATCCCCGAGTCAGCATCTAGTCCTGTATAGCTTATTTAGCACAGTGAATGTGTCCTGCATAAATTCTATGTATGTTTTTGTAGGTCTCATGTTCTGCTTTTTTTTTTTTTTTAACCAGGTTGTCTCAAAACAAGGCGCTACCATACTTCTGTTCTGTTCCCCTGGCTGCACAGTCTGAATGCTGTGACCATTAATTTGGTGAGTGTTACTTGTCCCTGGTGGCTGCTTAAATTGACATCTACTACTTCTACGTTTTTGTTTTAGGGTAAGATTTAAAGAAGAGGGGAAGGGACACAGAGATGTTCACATATAACAATAACTGCTGTATCCAAGAGGACAGGTGTTAAAATAGACAGATTTCTATAATAGACTGCAAAATATGTAAGTCTCAAGCACGATAAATAGAAGGCTGTCGCCTGCTCATGTAACAGTACAGGTCACCAGGGCAACTCTTCAATGCCTTTATTCACATTTAGGGCTGGGATTGTAGCTCAGTGGTGAAACACTTGCCTGGCATGCACAAGGCCCTCCTTCCATCCCCAGCACCCAGGTTTGGGTGGGTTTGGGGGAATCAACCAACCAACCAACAAAAACAATTAAAATCCACAGATTGAGAGAGGCCTTACCTTCTGGGCATTCGGTTTTCAAATTTACCTGGGATTTCACACTCCTTAATGGAAGAAGAGAGTGTGAAAATGTGTACATGGGCTGGGCACATGCCTGTCGTCCCAGAGACAAAGGAGGCTGAGACAGGAGCATTGCAAGTTTAAGGCCATCCTTAAAGCAACTTTTCAGACTTTGTCTGAGAATAAAAAAATAAAGGGTGAGTGGTGTAACTCAGTAGTAGTGCACCCCCAGGCTCAATCCCCAGTACTAGAGCATGGGGGGCGGGGATACACATGGGAAGTTTTCACTAGCCAAGACTAGAAAGACAGCACTTCTGTCACCTCACATTCCATTGGCTGAAACTCAATCATGTGACCACAACTACCACAAAGCTGCAAGGGAAATGTCCCTTGGTTGGACAGTGGTTTCCCAGTGACAACAGTGGAGAGTTTCTGGAGAAGTAGTTTTGTGTGACATAGCATATAAAGGAACTTGAAGATGCTCAAGGATATGGTTGTGGAATGAAGCACTGGGGAAAGTGAAAATTTATCAGACACTTAGAATTTCCTAACTGGCCTTCCCAGGTAACATCTGGCCACATGGTCAAGATGCCTCTGTTCGCTTAGGCCCTAAGACTTAAGGTGAGCACCAGCATATTGCTGGTGGCCAGGAAACAGAAAAGGCATTTTTTTTGATTTTTTGATTTTTTATTAAGGAGTTGAGTTATTGTACAATCATAAATTCATATAAAGTAACAATATGATATACATATGTTCTTAAACCAGAATTACCCCCTCAT